>ML776603.1:1741522-1762192 GCA_009831015.1 Picea engelmannii
AATGTCCCAGCTGGACATTATGAATGGAATGTTATGCCATTTGGCCTAAAGAATGCACCATCCAAATTTCAAAGGGTCATGGATGATACACTAAAACCCTACTTTGATTGGCTTATTGTATATATTGATGACATACTTGTGTTTTCATCCTCTGTGGATCAGCATTTTAAACATCTCAAGCAATTTCTGCAAATAGTCAAGCAAGCAGGCCTAGTATTTTCAAAAAAGAAACTTGAATTATTCAAAATAGAGATCAAGTGCTTAGGCCATACTATGAAAAATGGAGAACTTACTCTACAAACACATGTTGTAGAATTTGCTGACAAATTTCCTGACAAAATAACTGAAAAAGTTCAGTTACAAAGATTCTTGGGAAGTTTAAATTATAACAGACATTTTTATAAAGGTTGTGCCCAAGATAGGAAATTATTAAATGACAGGTTGAAGAAAGAGCCTAGTCCTTGGTCTGAAGCACATTCTCGGGCAGTCAGAAATATAAAAGCCAAGACCAAAAATCTTCCTATATTGTATATTTCTGATGATGACCTTCCTAAAATAGTTGAAACAAATGCTAGCAACATTGGATGGGGAGTGGTCCTCAAACAAATCAGGCACCAGGGAAACAAGAAAAAAGAAGAAATTATCCAATTTGCTTCGGGTCTTTGGCAAGCAGCTAAGAAAAATTACTCAGCTCTAGATAAAGAAATAAAAGCAGCACTAAATGTTATCCACAAGTTTGAGATATTCCTTATTTATAAGAAATTTCTTTTAAGAACTGATGTTGCTGCCATGAATAAAGTCTTGAATAAAGACATTAAATCTCTTGGTGATGCTAAATTTGCTAGATGGCAAGTTGTGTTCAGCAATTTTGATTTTTCTGTTGAACATATTAAAGGTACTACAAACTCCATCCCAGATTTCCTAAGCAGAGAACACTTACAATCTTCTTGCATGATAATCTTTGTTCAACTCATAAATGGAGAAGAAACACTGGTAAACATTCATGATTCTCTAAATTGGGAAATATATGAATCTGAATGGAGACCACATTGGGAATTAAGAAGCACCAAAATATTGACTCAAACAACCCAGCTTGCATATTCAAATTTAGTACCGGAAATACGATCAAGGAGAGTTTCAAATGTGTTAGCTCCCATCATTTCCAGAGCTACACAAAAAGCAGTTGAAGCACAAGAAGCTTTAACTAACAATTTTCATGATATTGATCTCATTTGGGATATCAGGGACAATCTGGGAAATAATCGGCAATATTTTTGTATTAACGGACCAAGATTATTATATCATTGGCCTAAAAGAAATCCAGAAATTTATTTCCCAGAAACTGGTTATAATTACTCATCCTATAAAGAGTTGTGGTGGAATTTTATCCAACAGGAAGAGTTTTTAACTCTAACCAAATTTGGAAACATTAACACGGCTACAGCAGGAAGACTACCTCTTTGGCTTGCAGATTGGTGGAAAGATTTTGGCCTAAACAAAGGAGCAGTTGATCCAAGAATCTTAAGTTCTATATCTCCCTTGCAATCAATCCAAAATCTTTTTGAATATGGACCAAATGAAGGCGAGATGTTATGTCACTTCATACTTAATCATTTCCAATGGGCTGTCAAAGTAAAGACCATCATTCAAATCATGAATGGCCAACCCTTCATTGCACGGAAAGTATATACAAAAATGTGGGACACTCTAAATTATGAACAAAGGTTTTTAACCCATATCGAAAATGACTAAGATATGATTCCAAAACATCTTTAGGTCTAACTGGCCGACATTGGTGTCAGTCGGTTTCTGTGGGTTGACGTTACCAACCTCCACAGTGTAATTCAAGTCTAATTGGCCGACAGTGGAGCCAATCAGGTTTAGTGGGTTGACGTGACCAATATCCACTTTGTAATAATAAATAATGAGCATCTTGGAAACTTGGAGCACTTCTCCAACTTTTGGCATGGTTTGACCCACATTTCCAAGATTCCTCTCTACGTTTCGTTTTGAATATGACTACTGGTCGAGGAATCTTGCACGACTACCCCGCCAGATCTTAAGTATGATTTACTTTTCTTAGTGGAGAAAAAAGTTATGATTTGGATGGAAGAATCTTGCACGATTTCTACCGCCAAATATCTAAAAGTAGATTGAGTGGAAGACATGTAGGGTCCAAAGTCTTGTCGAGTCTCATCGATGAAATGATTCTCTTCTCCACAAATTTGTATATAAGGAGATTAGGAGTTCATTCGGGAGGAGTTTTTCAAAGTCAGTTAGTCTGTAAGTTGTCCGAGTCTTTCTAAAGCTCCCTTATGTCTGAGCTTTTGAGTCATTCTGTGTGTATGCAAGTTTTCATAAGTTTGTAAGTGTGCGAGCGAGTAAGAGCATTTTGCCGCAAGCATTTATGAAATCTGAATGTTGTCTCCTATTGTGCATCTGTTAAATACTCTCGTTTCTATTTGACTACTATTGCAATCTGTGTGCCTTGAAAGATTATGGTAGCCGAGGTTCTCTCAAGTGAAAGATAAATCTCTGGAGGAAAGTTGTGCCGAGGTTCTCTTAGGTCCTGGAGCACTTGTGTAAGTCCCGCTAGGCAGGTGGCCGCTAAGGGTAGTGTATGGTGTTGGGTTGTTCGAAGTTTCGCTAGGAGTTTTCTTTAGGAGCATATAAGGTTCAACTTGGGTTCGTCGGGATAACTGGATTGGTACTGCAGAGAGTAGCAAGACGTAGACGGTCAAGTAGTAGAAGAATGACAGACGCACGAGACCTATTCATCTTCAAGCTTCATTCTCCGTTGGAGGAAGCCTCTGAGTTACAAATGTTACTAAATCGGCATGAAAATGAGTTTCAATGATGAATGCATAAATTATTTACCTCATGGTTTTTTTAAAGAAGGCCTTGATTGCCAATTACTATTTTCTTTTTAATTATTGAAATGATAGTGGATTCATTCATTATTAAGTTATTAAAAGAATGGCTACCCTTTCAAGCTTGTTACATGTTATAAATATATAAATATAGATTAATAAATTCATTCAATCATAAGTTATTTAAAATATTTTATATTATAAAATTATGGGATTCATTCAAGTTTAAGATATTGAAAGGATAGTATATATGATGTGGTAATTGTCAAGTAGCCAGAAGAAACTATGCACCTTCCATTGTGGTAGTCCACATAGTAAGCAAGTAAGAAAATTGATATGGATTGTATAGAGAATGAAATGAAAGGTAGCAATATGAATGCAAATGCACACGAAGAAATATTGCAGAGAGCACGATGATATAGTGAGAATCAAATTCTATTAATAAATGATATAGGAAAAGATTGTGAAATGCAAAGCAATACAAATTAGCTAGAATGGTGGTAGCTTATCTCTGAAGAAAGAGGTGTCAACTACGCTCATTTGCAAGAAGAACATTACAAGAGACTGGAACTGGCCTTTTAACATAAAGTAATAAACCTTAAGAGGCAAAAACCATATAGATCCAAAACACTAACCCTAGGATGTGAAGAGGCAAAAGGAATGCGAGCCTTGAGGAGTCTAGTTGATACGTCAACTTCTCAGGGTTGCAACTTCTGCATACAAACTATGTTTGGGGCACACAATAACCTGTTGAAAATATCTCGAAGAAAAGAACAATTTCAAACAAGGATTGGGAATTATGTGGCAACCCTAATCCATTGTAGGGCTAAAAAACATTGTTTAGGGCACCAAAAACACATCAAAATTTCAAGACCTGAAAAACTATGGTAAAACTTCCAAGATGGGGAATCGTTCTGAATTAGTGGAAGAGTTGTATGAATAATAATATCCACCTAGATCAATTGTTCATCCTTAGAAATCAATGGTCCCTACTGCATTAGCCTCCATCAAATAGGGAAACATCTATTGAACCTAACTCTCGGTGAACCACTTGCCTTACTGAAGAAGTTGTCATGCTTTTACAACCTGAAACAGCTTTATGTTTTTCCATCAGGTGCCCTTCATCTTTGAGTCCATGATCTAGTCCACTATAGCCTACTCAATGTAGTCAGGGTTGAGTTTTGTAGGGGACAAAAGCTCAACCACCATCGAGGTGTCCAACAGAGATGGAAAATATGTTATAAGCAACTGCACATTAAATAATAGGTTCAAGCCAAGGAAAGGGGGAATACTCAATTCAAAATCATTCTCACCCACAGCCTTCGTTGTGGTGTAAGGCTTGTACCTGAGTGGTATGAGCTTCATGTGAGGCATTATTTCTACAAATGTAGCCACACCTTATCACTAACTTGAAACTTGTGTGGAACTTGAAGTTGGTCATGTCGTTGCTTGTACCTGGCATTGGCTTTCTACAAGATATCATGAACATATTGTTGGATGTGCTAGATCCATTCAAAAAATTTAGTTTCTCTATCTGCCTCGGTCTAAGCATTGGAGGATTTTTCTTGTGTAGATGCAATGGGAAAAGCTACATCAATGGGGGGAAATGGTTAAAACCCCAAGCACATCTGAAAAGGGTTGTGGCCAATAGAGTTGTGGAGGGATCTATGTACATTTCAAACCTTTATAGTATAGAAATGCACACACAGATTATTTATAAAATAGAAAGAAAACAATAGCATTCACACATAGTACTCAAAAATTTACCTTGGAAACCCTTAACCAAGAAAACCAACAAATGTTTAGAGTCGCACCTCTAACTCTCATTGTATTAACTTCGCCAATACAATATAATATATAGGATCCCATGGCATCCAAAACCCTAATCCATTGACCCAAATTAGATTCCTTGACCAAAATTACATTACAATGGGCCGAAAAACACCAAAAACAACCCAAAATGGACCAAAAAACAACCCAAAAAAATTTTCTCAGGGGCTCCACCCCAAACCCCTACACAGGGGGGTCTATCAGTGCAATGTACAGTGCATGGGGCTAATCATGAAAATAATATAACACAAATTCAACACTCTATTGTAGCTATGTTGAACATATGGAAGGATCTCATCCCAAGTATGTGGATGCTTCAAGTTGTACATACACAATCATCGTGTTGACCACCTTTGTTTGCCCATTTGTTTGGAGGTGGAAGGCAATCAATTTCATCAACTTGGTGTCTATCAAAGACCATAGGCTAAACCAAAAGGTATTGAGAAACCTACTATCCCTCTCTAAAATAATGGTCTATGGTATCCCAAAATGAACCCAAACACAATCAAAGAAGAGCTTAGCAGTAGTGTCCGGTATGATACTCTTCTTGCACAGTGCCAAAATGGTCATCTCAGAGAATTGATCGAAAACCCCAAAGACATAATTGTTACCATGCTTGGTGGAGGGTAAACTTGACATGTAATCCATGGATATTGACTCCCAATGCTTTTTTGGGGTAGGTAGAGGAGTGTACAGTCCCTGCTTCTTAATGGTAGGTTTAGCAATTGCATGAGTAGTGCTTGATATGATATACGTCCTATCATATTTTTTACCAATAAAAATACTTTTGAAGTGTTGATATTGTCTTCTTTGTACCAAAGTGCCTTGCCAATTGACTGTAATGTACCTCCCAAATTAGCTTTGCATGCTCACTTGAAGGAACACGAAGATGGCCCATATAACACAAAAATGCATCCTAAAGGTGAAAGTTTGGAACTTGTTTACCTAAACCCAATGTAAGATATGTAGAAGGAAAATTAGGGTTGCTTCCAAACAATTGGGGTCACCTGGAGGTCTCGTGCCCATGGGAGTTAAAAATCGTGGTTAGCACCACAATCGGGGATCGGTTGAGGTAGTCTGCAACATTGTTTTTTATACTCTTATTATTCTTAATGTTCAAGTGGAATTGTTACAAGTACATGGACCACTTCTAATGGCAGTCATTTTGTAACTTTCTTTTTATTTTCATGAACTGCAGGGGCTTGTGACAGGTGTGGATGGTCATTTCCTTTCCCAAATTATAATTCTTCCATTGTTGGCATACCTGCAAGATGGAGTACATATCCTTGTCATAGGTGGGATACCTGTGAAATTCATTAGAGATTATCTAATTGTGATAGGCCATTGGATGTCCATGTTGAGTGAGGACTACACTTATAGCACAGTCAGAGGCATATCTCTTAATATCGAATGGTTTGGTAGACTGAGGAATGGTGCCAAACTAAGGCAGACTTTCATATCCTTGAATGTTTTCTATTGTGACTTAGACTATGAAATCTTGGCTTTAGTTCCACCCTTGGTCACTTGGCTTAAGGGTCAGGCGACATAAGAGAACCCAAACACAAACTAAGTTTGGCATACTAAGGAATGGTGTCAAACTGAGGCAGTGTTTTAAATCCTTGAATGATTTCTATTGTGACTCAAACTAGGAAAAATTGGCTTTAGCTCCACCCTTGGTCACTTGGCTTAAGGGCCAAGCGACATAAGAGAACCCCAACACAAACCTATGGTAGAAGTTGGCAAGGCCCAAGAAGTTGTGGAGCTATGTTAGAGTCATCAGTATTGGCCAATCACGAATGATTTGGATCTTGGTTAGGTCCACATGCACCCCATGTTCATCCACGATGTATCCTACACGCTAAATTCTTTGCATGCCAAATGATCATTTCTTTATATCGGTATATAAATTTTGTTGTCGCAGGGTGCTCTGGTTCCGTTGAAAGTGTTGCAAATGTTCTACCCAATTTTTGTTGAAGATGAGGATGTCATCCAAATATACAATGACAAAAGAGATTGTGAACAACCACAAGATATCATTCATCATCCTCATGAATGTTGTTGTAGCATTAGTCTTGCCAAAAGGCATGACCAACCACTCAAAAAGGACTTATTTAGACTCAAATATTATCTTCCATACATCAGTTTGTTCAATTGAAACCTGGTGGTAGATTAAATTTAGATCAATCTTACTAAATAACTCGACACTCTTAAGTTGCTCAAGAAGATCGTCAATATGAGGGATTGGGTATTGGTTCTTTACAATGATTTTGTTCAGGGCTCTATAATCAATATAAAGTCGCCATGTCCCGTCCTTCTTGTACTCCAATACAATTGGGCTCCAACAAGGTGAGGAGGTTGGACGAATGTGGTCATTAGGTAAAGGAGCACTAGGTATCAAGTCAATTGGATTTTTGAGTTGACATTGCAGAGGCACCTCCGTAGGTGAAGCGAAGATATCTCTATATTCCTCTACAATATTTTCCATCTGCTTCTGTTGTGTAGAGATGCCTTATGGTGAGATGGTGGCAGTCACAGTGACCTTCAGTTCAACTTCTGACTAAACCATGATGAGGACAAATTTTTTGATGTTAGAGATTACCTTTCAACACTGCTTTGTCGAGATCAAGGAAACTGCAATACTCAAAACTATCTATGGAACCCTACAGAGTTGGAATCCCAAAGTAACAATGACACTATGAGGCCTAGACTCATAAACAACATGGTTTTCCCACATATAGGGTTGTTCTAAAAGAACATCATAAAATTCAAGTGGGGCAACATCACAAAATACATCATCTTTTAAGGGCTTGATGTCATACGATAGGTGAAATTGTTGGTTGATGTGGATGTCTCATCCCTGGTTCAAAAATTTGATGGTGTATTGTTTTGGGGGTGGCATCATCGATAGCTTCAATATCTTCATAACATCATCCAATATCAGGTTATTTTGGCTATTGTTGTCAACTATGAAATGTAGTGGAGTCCCCTTCACCCACATCTATGAATAGAAGAGACGCCCCCCCCTCCTTGGGCTCCTCTAACTCTTATGGATGGATCTTTTTTGTTGTGATGGTAGCATTGGGTTTTGCATCAATTATCTACTTTCCCTTATCTTTCTCCAAATTAGAGTCTGGACTAGAGTCCAATTCATTTTCTTTCATCTCGATCAACAATGATTATTTTGAAGTGGCAGTCATCAGTGTTGTGTCAGGGGATTTTTTGAAATTTTTGATCTAAAAGACTATTTTAGGTCTTTAAGATAACATCATGAGGATAAATCCTCCTGCATTTTTATAAAGGTGGTACTCCTCTTTCTTGATATATGGAACATTCTTCTTCTTATTTTAGATGCATGTAATAGAAAACCCCGACAAATCTTCCATAAAACTATTATATACAGATGTACAAGCTCTTATATACATGTGTACAAACTCGTATACACATATGTACATATCAAGCATATCATATCATTCAAGAAAAAGAAATAAATGTGTCTACAAAGATTTGTATCTACAAAGATTGGAGTCTTCTTGCAACAGATATTTTACCTTCCTTTTAAAATAATGTGAACCTAGAATTAGCTATGACTTTGCAAGATGAAAGAAAAGTAAAATGAACATATCATCAAAGAGCTTATCATGATCACTTCATTACAACTCAAAAACAATTTTGATAGACACACATTTGAAATCTCATACTTTAGACTCAAAGTCTGAGAAATCACTAAGGTAATGCCTTGAATAGTTCTTTTGGGAGAAATAAATAATAATATCCCAAATGTAACAAGTTTAACAATGTCTGAAACAAGAGGGTTGAAACAACCTTAACAAGATCCCAATGACAATTAAATAAATTGTATTAAACTACATTTGTTTTTTACAATAAGGGATTTTGCTCCTCTGGACCTTAAATATCATGAGGAATGACTAGAAGAATTTAGAGAAAGAGTTGATTAGACTCAAATCTTCATGTTGCTAAACATACATGGAAAAATTGATATAAAGAATCAAGCAAAAATAAATATGCGGAAGAAATTTTAGCAGGCTAATTCACAAAATCTTGGAAAGACAAAACTTGTTTCTTGAAACTAATGACGGGTGCCTAAATTGGCATACTTTCAGCACCCGTCTAATACCTTTTTGCTTACCATTTTCCATTGATCATTTCATTTTTTATACTTTCCTTATCCAATTTTTCCTCACTTTTCATTAAGGCACGAATCTTTCTCCATATGCCATTTATACGCTATTCCTGCATAATTCTTAAAGGAACTTGCTACTTTCATGTACTAATGTTGCTACACATGAGTAATACAGTAGTTGCAATCACTCTATGTTGTTACAATTCTGGGCACAATCCAACTGTTGCAACTCCAAGCATACTCTTTGTTGCTACCATTCCAGGCACAAGCCAACTGTTGCAACTCTAAGTGCACTCTTTGTTGTTGCAACTCCGGACAACTGCTGCAAATCCAAGTGCACTCTCCATTGTCACGACTCTGAGTATACCATTGCTACAATTTCGAGTACAAATTCTGCCAACACAACAATCAACACTACAGTCCATAGTTAGGAAACAATCCTCACATGGGAAAGAGACAAGAGGAAAGTGGACAACCAAAAGAGAAATTGGTTTTCCTACAAATTGTCGCTCAACTGATCTGAGTCATCACATGCTTGATTCTTACTAAACTTTGGCAATGTAAACAAATGAACAGTGGATTCTCATTGTTGTCCATCTGTCCCTTTGTTTTACTTTAGAGATTAGTTGTACTATATAAACACCCTAGCTCCCTTGAGCTAGGGAGGAAGAATTGTTCTAGCAATAGCATTCGGATGTTATTGTAACTTTCATACTTCCGCAATATAATTCCATTTATTCTTCACATACGTGTAATGGTGTGTTGAACATTCATGTTATTTTGACTTTGTATATCAGTGCCTTGTCTAAGGGGGTAGGGCCCCCTCCTTAGTCAGGTATTGCATGTATATTACAAAGTAGGATCTAGCATTTCAATTATGTTTGTTTGATTCCACGATTGTTTTATTTCTCAGTATGCTGCAATTCCATATTTCGTAGAACAATACTTGCAATTCATGTGCGATTAATATTTAATTTCCTAGTGTTGAGAATTCTGCAATTTTAAACTACAATTTAGCGTTGATTCAATTTCTATGAGTTTATAATCGCATGTGCTACTACAGCTCTTGTTGTTGCAACTCACATCGGTGTAATTTCCTTCATATTGAAGGTTCGATTATGCAACTTGGGTTGCTGTGATTTCTTTCACGATGCAACTCCATTGCTGCGACTCCACTTGTAGCTACACTTTATTTTGTTTGCTTTCTAACTTGTGATAGCTTTAGTCTTCAGCAGTTTGGGATTGATATTATATTGAATTGTTGTTGAATGTGCGAACATGTAATTGTTACAACAAAACAAGATAATTATTATACTTGAGAAAGTCACCAATAGATCATAGCATGATTTTACTTTCCGCGAGAGTGATTTCCTTTCTTCCAGTGTGATTTAATTTCTGCAAGTGTGATTTACTTTCTACAAGTGTGATTTAAATTATGTAAGTGTGATTTACTTTTCACGAGCTTGATTTAATTTCAGCAAGTGTGATTTACTTTCTGCAAGGGTGATTTAATTTCCACAGATGTGACTTTTCTTTCCTGGAAGCGTGATCTTTATTTTTCTGCAACTCGGGAAATAGTATAGTTTGGTGACTTGATTAAGTATCTTGAATCCTTGATCTCTGACATTAAAATTACTACAACTCTTTAACAAAAACAACACTACTCTTGCATGTTCGGTGCATGACAGTTAATCAGTAAGATACGACCTCGGATTGACAATTAAATGTGCAACTCTTCAGTTGTTCACTAAGTTAATTAGGAAGTAATTGAAAACGATGTCACAAACTCTCCACCACTAAAAAAACTCTTGACTACCAACAACAACCAACCCCTTGAATGCCTTTCACCTCTTCTTTTAAAATATTCTTGAAGCTTCTTTAGGGCTAGAATTAGGGATTTATTTACCCCTTTGTAGATATGAACTTAGATATTCGTGCCATCAACTGGGACCCACTTTAGAATCAAAGAAATTTCTCTTAAGAAATAATTTTCCAAACATAATTAGTTGTCAAGCTAGAAAATAGTCTCGAATGCAATTTAACTTGAAGGGAATGATAGTCATGATTTCGACCATGGAAATTAATTCCAAAGTGTTCTTCTTGTCTCTACCTTTCCAACGAGCACTCGTTTTCCAAATTTGGACATTAGGATCAAACTTTATGGCCTCCGGAAGATAGATACTCAACAACCATTGGTTTATCCATGTGAATTTTGAGCCCTTGAATTGTTAGTCTGCCCTATTTATCCCACATGCATTGCAGAATAGTTCTCATATCTTTTTTATAAGAAAAATGCATCCCCGTATTATTTTTTTGTGAAAAGAGAACTATGGAACCTTGTGTAGCTTGTGCATATTATAGATTTTGGTTATCACCTCATCACCCAGTGATCATGCCAAATCACTTGTCTAGTCATATGTGTGTCCAATAAATATCATCCAAGTGTCACCCGGGGTAGGTCCACTTCATTGCCACATGTCACAATTTGATATGTCCACCTCACTACCACGTGCCACCCAGGTATAGGTCCGCCTCACTACCACGTGACACCTAGCAATAGGTCCACCTCATAGCCATGTGTCCTAATATGGTAGGTCCACATCACTGCCACGTGTCCCAATATTGTAGGTCTGCATCACTACCACATGTCCCAATATGCCAAAGAATGGGGAAAGGGATAAAAAATAGGAATATAATGAATAATTTCATGAAATAATAAAATTGAAAAATATAACTACGTAGAAATAGATGGGCTCTCACATCCGCATTCAAAAGTAAAAAATAAACTAAGTATACGACTCAATAAAAAATAAGTGTAAAACTCAATAAAATAACTAAGTCGTGAGGGTGAAATTTGGCTAATGCAGAAATGGGAAGTGCAAATTGAGTATTACGGAAATGTGGGTTGCGGGTTTAGGAGTGGAAGGTGGAAATGAGGGTATGGGCTACGCATCTGAATTCAAAAGTAAGACTCAATAAAATGACAAAGTCATGAGGGTGCAATTTGGATAATGTGAAAATGGAGGTGCAAATTGAGTATTGTGAAAATGTGGGTTGCAGGGTTAGGGGTAGAAGGTGGAAATGAGGGTATGGGCTCCCGCATCCACATTCATAAAAAATGACTAAGTATGGAGGATGGGTAGTAGTATAAAGTATGGTTAATAATGAAAATGACTAAGTATGGAGAGTATGGATAGTAAAAAAATGACTAAGTGTGGAAGTGTAGAGAGTAGAGAGGAAGGAAAATGAGGAAATATGGAGAGTAAAGAGGAAGGGAAATGAGGAAAAGGACTAAGTGTGGGGTGAGGAAATGGCTAAGTATGGAAAGTAAGGGAAAAATGACTAAGTATGGAGCAACAGAAGTGGGAGAAAATTGGCATATCTTGGGCATATGACCTTTGTTTTAGATTTCGTAAAATGTTGGATGAAGCTGAGACATAGGGCTATTCAGTGAGAATATAGACATAAACAATTTCCTTTTTCTTTTCTTCAATTATGTTCAAAATAAAATCCATCCTTATTGGCCTTACAGGAAGAAGAATCGCAACACTGATTCTAAATTCTTCATGATCAATAGGTGAAGGGTATTGGCACTTTCAAAATTTGAAAAAAAAATGGTCTCCTTTTGAAAGAAACATAGGTTCGTATATTTACCCCAATCACTTAGTTGATGGGTGTCGGGAAAACACATCAACGAGAACTCACACCACTTTCCAGCATCCTTCTTCACCTTATTGTTACCCTTATTTTCCTATATCTTGGACTGGTTGTCTTGAGGTTGGTTGTCTTGCTATGTCCTCCGTTATGTGAGTTAAGGCAACCTTTACCATGGTTTTGTTGCAACAAATTTATACACCTAAATTCATGCTTATTCCTCTACTTAAATTTCTTTTTGATTTTGACAACATATCAATAAGAAGCTCTTATTGAGGAGATGTCGAAAAATCCATCTTTGTTTGGATGTACTTGTGTAGGCCATTGTGGTACATCAATACCAGGTTCCACTCAGAGTCTCTGATACCCATATTTGAGCGCAAGGTATGGAATATATTGGTGTACTTCGACACCATTTGGTCTCTCTTTTGATGTAGAGTTGTCCATCTCATGTAATGGTCATCATAGTTTCCAACAAGGTAAAATACATCCTTGAGGGCATCAATAAAAGCCACCCAAGTTGGTTATGTTCTAAATTTCATAGACTCATCTTTGTCATGTCTCTCTCGGTAACTTTCCCACCAATCTTTGACACGGGGAAGGGCCTTAAGGAGCACAAAGGTGATATTTTTGATGTCCATAAAATTTTGAACAGAGTTCCAACTCTCTATGGATTTAACCATTTAAATAAAGCATTTGCATCTATCTTTCCTTCAAATAGAGGAATGTCAAAGTTAACATGTACCTTGAAGGGTGTCACACCTATGAAATGGTTTCTTGTTGAAGGTGTCTTAACTACCGTTGCCAGTCATTGAACGATCTGGGTGAAATTCTCCATCATCTCATTCATATGTCATGCAAGGGATTCCTCAAGCAACAACTTGATAGTATCACTTGCTTCGTCATATCCATTTTTATCTACCATGGGAGGCCACTTTTGTCGGTAATAGTGGTCTTCCCCAAGCGAAATTACTTCGAGACCCAACTCTCTGTACCCTAACCTCGTCATGGACATGCATCCAGAAATAATAAAGTGTAGATTGTTCTGACACCACTAATATGGATTGTATAGAGAACCAAAAGAAAGGTAGGAATGTAATGGAAATTGACACATAAATATTGCAGAGAGCATAGTAATACAATGAAAACCAAATTCTATTAATAAATGAAATAGGAAAAGACTTTGAAATGCAAATCCATACAAACTAGATAGAATGGTGGTAGCTTATCTTTCAGGAGAGAGGTGTTGGCTACACTCATTCGTAATAAGAACATTACAAGAGGCTTAAATTTTTCTTTTATTATAAAGTACTAAACCCTCAGAGGAAAAAACCCTAAAAATTCAAAACCCTAACCCTAGGAGATGAAGTGGCAAAAGGAATGTGGGCCTTAAGGAGTCTAGTTGATATGTCAACTTCCTCGGGTTGCAACTTGCATATATAAACTATATTTGGGGTCACAATAGCCCATTGAAAAGATATTAATGAGAAAAACAATTTTAGTTAAGGATTAGGCATGCCATGACAACCCTAATTCATCGTAGAGCAAAAAAACACTATTTAGGGCCTAAAAAACATGTTAGAAATTCAGGAACTGGAAAATAGTGGGAAAACTACCAAGATGAGGAACCGTTATCAGTTAATGGAAGAGGTGGGTACCCACCAATATCCACCTCGATCACAAACAAACTCATTGAATGTCTACTTGACTCACTCTGACCTTCCTTTGTTTTTCTTACTCTGTAGCTAAAAAGCAAGAAAGCAACCCTCTAGAACAAAAGAAAATGAACAATGTGTGCAAGAGATGAACGAGCTAGTAATAATAATCACTACTAATAGTGTCTTCCACTACGCTATCTTGTGTATGTTGTGCTAATATTAAAGGAGTAAATGTTTCCTTACAAAATCTCTATGTTCAAACATTGTACATTTGACTACATTGATATTTTTTTAAGATTCATCGTACAAACATGCAATGTAGTTGAAGGTGAAATGGTGATGTGGGGCACATGTAATGTTAATCTCTTATAAAAGTACCAAATGTTAAGCATGTTGGGATAGGTGTGTCATACACCATGCAGTCTTGTAGTGGAGCAAGTAATAAATGTTGAGCAATAGTAGGGAATAAATACTAAGCAGTGGACTTTCGCCAGCTAAAAAGTAGATTGGAAGCCTTGGAGATCCAGAACGCCTATTTGCTTGAGGTGGTTACCTGGCTAGCTAGACGCCATGGAGGTACCTTCATCCCTCTGACGGGGAACCCTGTGGGTCCTCTAAGCTCATATGTGGCTACCTGAAGAGGAACTACAGGTCCCACCTACTCCCAGGTTCTGCTTGGCCAGTGATTTCCGCTACTCAGTTTTTAGGCTTTTATTGTGTTTTCTATTTTTTATAATGAACGGTCTTGATAAACAAGGACATGATAGGAAATTTGGTTTTAATCTTTTAACTTAGTTGCTGCATAACAAAGCTTGGTTTCTCCTCAAGGGCAAGCATATTTTTTATTTTTGGTGGTTTTATGCCCAAGAGAATGCCATGGTCTTTGTCGGTCTAGAACAACATGGCCTCTCATGGCTGCATATATGTAAATTTTGTCCATAGTTAATATAGATACCTACTTACAAAAAAAAATATTAAGTAGTGGAAAGAAATAAATGTAGATCACTAGCAAACAATGAATGCTAAGCAACAACAATTGGCTAATTAATTGTTGGTGGTTTCTAGAATGTGGAATTGGAAAACCATACATGGTTTATGGTTTTGTTATGACCATTTATTAAGTGTTAGGGTTGGAGGATAACATTATGTGAGTTTTAACTTATTGTTACGTTGTCGAAATTTCTTTTAAATCCTTATGTTGTTATTGAACAGTCTTCTTGAGAGCACGAAGACTCTACAATGTATTGTAACCAATTGGTTGTTGAATAATACATTGAGGTTGCTCTAGAGTGTGGAGTGTTTCTTCTGGAAGGGTTTTCCCCAATAAATTGTTGAGTAATGGTTTGTTATTTCTTTCATTTGTTTTATGCCTATCATCTGCAACTGTTTGTTTAAAGTTTTATACACATTCTTCTTTCGTTGGTTATTGTAGGAAGCATATTCCACGCCTCTGCTTCATTTCATTTGGCATTGGAGCTTGATCACCTCAGATCTAAGGTGTTAGGGACAAGGGTTTTTTATTTAATCTTGGTTTGAGTGGGGGCTTGCATAGATTGAAATCTTGTTGCAGGAAAATGGTGAGCACGTCTATATTAGAAGGTTAATGTCACTAAGTTTCAGTTGTGGACTCTTAAGATGGAGGATATTCTTGTAGATTGAGATGTATGGGTTGCAGTGTCTAGAACCAAACCCATCGGTATGAAAGATTAAGAGTGGGTGGTGTTGAAGAGAAAGGTGAGAACCCTTATTAGGATATTTTTTTGATTCAATATTATTGAATTTTTTTGAAGAAAAAACCACAATAACTCTCTAGAAGAAGTTGGGGGATTTGTATAAAGTTAAATCCTTGGTTAATAAACTTTTCTGTGGAAAACGTTGTTTGCCTTGAGAATGGGTGATTGTGATTTTGTAGTTGAGCACCAGAATGCATTAATCTTATTTCGAAGCAATTGATCTTAGTTGGACTAAAGATGGATGAGAAGGATTTTGATATGACCCTTTTGTGTTATTTTCCATATTCATGGGAGAACATGCTAATGGCCATTAGAAGCATTGTAAAGACATTGATATTTGATGAGGTTGTGCTTACTTTACTCTCAAAGAAGGTGAGGCAAAAAATGATTGAATCCACCAATGAGGCATTGGTTGTTCATGGAATATTGAAGGAGAAAGGCAAGAAGAGAGAAAGGCGTAAACCCAAATCTCGTGGGAGACCTAAATCTCCTAGAAAGTCCAAGGCAAAAATTTTGAACTGTGGCAAGGTCAGGCATTTCAAAAGAGACTAGAAGGAAGAGAAAAAGAAGAAGGAGGAGGAAAATAATGATTTTGATGATGAGTCTGAAAAATCTTCTCAACAGATGGTGGAGATGCCTTTGTTGTAGGTTTGGCAACCCATGCAGGCCAAAGTGCATGGTTAATATAATTTGGATCTTCCTTCCATGTGACTTCCCTTTGGCACTAGTTTTCATGTATGATAAATATGATGGTGGGATGGTATACCTCGGTCACAACTCTCCTCTCAACATAGTTTGTCGTGGTATAGTCTGAATTAGATTCCTTGATGGCATAGTGAAGGGGATCAATGGATTTTTTCACATTCCAAGTCAATAAGTAAATTTAATGATGTAGGTGTGTAGGTTGCTTTCTCGGATAAGGGTGTAAGATGGTTTGAGGAGCTATGGTGCCTGTTGAGGGTGTTTGTGCGGGCACTTTTTTCTATATTGATGCATGCACTATTCAATGTAATAGTTCTTCAATCTCTATTTCAGAGACATTTGTAAGATCTACCTTCATAATCAAAACCTATATCTACTTCTGATGGTCACGCTTTTGGGTACCTAAACAATCTCTTTCTTTAGAAATCAAGTTATCTGGAAAGAAGACAATAATATGGCACTAAAGATTGGTCTGTATAGGTGAGAAGGGTTTATGGGCCTTAAAAAACAAAAATCGTGTAGATGGATTGAATGATTGTGCTCTTGAATTTGATTTTTGTGAGCATTGCATATATGGAAAACAAAATTGTGTTCAATTTTATTCTAGTTCTCACAAATCTTCTGGGTTGTTGGACTTAATTCATCATGATGTATTTGGTTGAGTTAAAGTTCCTTCGATTTCCAAGACCTTGTATTATGTGTCATTTGTTGGCGATTATTCTAGAAGAACATGGGGATATTTTCTTAGAAATAAATATGAGGTTTTTAGTCAGTGTGAGTTTAAATATCTCTTGGAAAATCATACTGGTAGGAAGATTAAGGTGTTGAGGATCGATAATAGCAGTGAATTTTGTTATGTAGAGTTTGATGAGTTTTGTAATGAGAATGGCATTGAAATACATAAGACAACTCCATATACCCGAATGGAGTTTCATAATGAATGAATATAACATTAATGAAGAGAGTTAGGAGTATGCTTAGTGGAGCGAGCCTAAGAAGAATTTATGGGTAGAAGTAGTTTCTACTTCATGTTACGTGATTAACAGGTCTCCAACATCAACTCTCATGGATAAGACCCATGTGGAGGTCTAGACATGCAAGAATCCCTCACTTCACATCTTCATGTTTTTTGTTGTGAGGCATATGCTCATGTGTCTAAGGAGAAGCGATCAAAGTTGGATAACAAGGCCATGAAATGTATATTCATTGGTTATGGCATTGGTGTGAAAGGGTATAACCTTTGGGATCCTGTGGTTAGAAAAAAAAATTATAGCACGAATGATATTTTCAAAGAATTTAGTCCTTCTCCCATGGTGGTACATCAAGAAGAGGATGAGAAGAAGTCATTGGTTCAACTGCCACCCAAGATCAAGAAATATGAACTAGAAAATGAACAAGAATTTCATGGTGGAATTGATGAGGAGGAGGGTTCAGAGGGTTCGAAAGAGGAGGACGAAACTCCACCTCAAACTTTAAGGAGTTCCACTCAGTAAATAAGGGAAACTAGATAGGTATAATATAGTCCATATGCTTTTAGATGTATATTTTCTTTATTTGCTAACATCGGTGAGCCTAGAAATATGAAAGAGGCAATGGATATGGAAGATAACGAGTCCTAGAGATTGGCCTTGGATGAGGAGATGGTTTCACTTAGAAAGAATAATACATGGGGCTTGGTACCATTGTCTAATGGAAAAAAAAACCCATTGGATGTAAATGGGTGTTAAAAGGGAATATTGGTTTAGATGGTAATGTTGAAAAGTATAAGGTAAGGTTGGTTAGGAAAGGATATTCCCAAGTTGAGGGGATAGATTTTGGTCATATCATTTCCCAAATTGCTAAGTTAACATCTATTAGGTTCCTATTATCTATAGCATCCACTTTTGATTTATAGATAAAATAGATGGATGTGAAAACAACATTCCTACATGGTGACTTGAAAGTGGAGATTTATATAACACAACTAGAGCATTACATCAAAAAGGTAAAGAGCCATTGGTTTGCAAATTAAAAAAGCTTTTATACAGTCTCCTAAGATGTGGTATCAAAAGTTTGATTCTTTTGTGTTGGGATTGGGATTTTTGAGATCCAAATCATACCATTGTGCATACTACAAACATGATAGTGGTCATTTCCTTGCTATCACTCTATACATAGATAATATGTTAATATTTGGTAACAATAAGAATGTGATTCATGATTTCAAGTCTTAGCTTTCAACACAATTTTATATGAAGGACTTGGGGCCTACAAAATATATCTTAGGATTTGATATCAAAAGAGATAGAGAAAATAGAAAGCTTTGGTTGAGCCATACTAAGTATATAAACTCTATGTTATAATGTTTTTGTGTGGAAAATTGCATACCATTGAGTGTTATGATTTATATGGGAACTAAGATTTCAGTTGCACAGTGTCCTATGACACCCATAGAGATGGAGGATATGACTTTTTTTCCTTATGATAGTGTAGTTGGTAGTTTGATGAGTCTTATGGTTTGTATTAGACTAGACATTTCCCAAGTAGTGTGAGTCTTGAGTCGATTCACGGCTAATCATGGATGTGAACATTGGGCTGCAGTGAAGAGGCTCTTTGAGTATTTACAAGGTACTTTTGAATTCCATTTGCTATCATAGTGATGTTTTAGGGGACCCACACTCAATGGATATATAAGGTTACGTGGATTTTGATTGGGCAGGGGATGTAGATAAAAGGACATCTATGAGTGGATGTGTGTTTCGATTCTTTGGTAGGGTAGTAAGTTGGATAAGCAAGTGACAAGTTGTGGTCACTTTGTCCACTATAGAGGCATACTACATGGCAAATACTCATGCTTATAAGGAGGCCATTTGGCTTGTGAAACTGTGGTAAGAAGCAGGGCTAAGTCAGAGAGCTATTACAATTCAGTGTGATAGCAATAGTGTCATTTGTTTGGCTAAGAACATGATCTTTCATGAGAAGACAAATCATATAGATATCCAATACCATTTCATTAGGGACATGGTAGAGGATGGAAAGTGATACTAGACAAAGTTAACTCTTTGCAAAATGTTGCAAATGCATTGATGAAACCAATGAGCATAGATAAATTCAAGTGGTGTTGTAAGTCTATGGGACTTATGTCCCTTAGCAATTAGCGCACAATTTGATGCATTCTCCCTTATACTCTTGCATGGTATATGGCAAGTGGGAAAATGTTGGGACAAGTGTGTCATACACTATGTAGTCATGTAGTGGAGCGAGTAATAAATATTGAGCAATATCGAGGAATAAATGTTGAGTAGTGGCACATAATAAATCCAAATCGCTAGCAGGAAATGAATGTTAAGCGATAGAAGTTGGCCAATTAATTGTTGGTGGTTTCCAACATGTAGAATTGGAAAACAATAAATGGTTTATGGTGTTGTTATGCCTATTTATTGAGTGCTAGGGTTGGAGGAAAAAAATGAGTGGGTTTTAACTTATTATTGTGCCGTCGAAATTTCTCTGGAACTCTCATGCTACTGCTAAACACTCTTGTTGAGAGCATAGAGACTTTGTAATGTATTGTAACCATTTAGTTGTTGAATAATACATTGAGTGTGCTTTAGAGTGTGAATTTTTTCTCCTGAGAGGGTTTTCCCCAGGAAATCATTGTGTAATGGTTTGTTATTTCTTTCATTTGTTTTCTACTTATCATCTGCAAATGTTTGTTTAATTTTTTATGCATATTCTTCTATCATTAGTTAGTGCAGGAAATGTGTGTATTAATCACCTCAGCTTCCTTTCAAAGCATACAATATTGCTGGATACTACGACCTCCACTAACATGTGGCATTTTTAGGCCATTTACATATTTTGTAAGTGTTTAATGTACACAGAGGCCAACGTTTGATATGTGTTTGACTCGTACCTATGCTAAGTATAACATTAACAAGAACTAGTGCATGTATTATTAGCCCATATTTGATATCTAAACCATTATTTTCCATAGTTCTTTACTTGTGGTCATTATTATTCAAAAACACCCAATCCCATAAATTTTCTACTTTATAACATCCTTTCATCAATTAAACAATGACGAGGTAAGAAAGGTTGATATG
>ML776604.1:0-16001 GCA_009831015.1 Picea engelmannii
AGAAGGGTCGAGAGGGAACACCATTGATGAGAATGGAAAAGAATGATGAGGAGGTTAGATTCAGAATCCAAGTCACCCAATGCTGATCGAAACGAAAAGCTAGGAGCATTGCCCGCATGTATTCCCAGCTTATCTTGTCAAAGGCTTTAGAGAGGTCTAATTTGAGGAGCATACTTGGTGTTTTGGTTTTCTGCAGAGAGTGAATCACTTCATGGGCTAGGATGATGCTGTCCAAGATTTGTCTTCCCTCAACATATCCTGATTGCTCCGGGGATATGATTGTCGGTAAGATAGGCTTGAGTCTCCTGGCTATCACTTTTGTTAGGAGTTTGTAGATCACATTACAGAGAGCTATGGGCCTGAATTGCTTGGGATGGTGTGCCTTCCCCTCTCTGGGTACTAAGGTGAGGAAAGTCGCATTGAGAGTCTTCCAAAAATTTCCAAACCTCTACCCTGATCATCGGCCAACAATGGTGGAAAAAATTGCTGGTGAAGCCATCGGGTCCAGGAGCCTTGCATTTGGGGGTGTCCTGAAGCGCTCGATCCACTTCCTCGACTGTGATGGGCTAGAGCAGTGCTGAGTTTTGCTCCTGGGTAACAAGGGAGGGCACATGCTGCGTAACCTTATTGATGGCCTCATATCTATCCAAGAGTGATTCTATGAGGAGATCTTAATAACGGTCTAACAAGGTTGTTTCCATGTGTTCATGGGAATGAATGGTTTCCCCGTTAACGGAGATAAGATGCGTGATATTATTAGAGTGCCTTCTGTGGATGACAGTTCTGTGAAAGAATTTGGTATTGCATTCCCCTTCCTTGAGCCATTGGATGCATGATTTTTGTTTCCATAAGATCTCTTCTTGTCTTTTCCTAGACTCGAGCTATTGATTTACTTTTACTTCCTAGGATTTTAGCTCGTTCGTTAGCCCCTGCATATTGATCTGGTTTTGAATCTCGCCCATTTGTTCTGGCAACTTCTTTTGGGAGTCAAAGATATTGCCAAAGGTATGCTTATTCCAGAGTTTGAGAGTTTGTTTGAGGTTCTTTAACTTTTGCTGGAATCTATACATTTTGGAGCCGTGAGAGACCTCTGCCTCCCTCCACCAGTCCTGGATATTTGCTTGGAAATCAAGATGGTCAAGCTAGAACTGTTCAAACTTGAAGGGTTTCTTACCAAGTGTGAATGGGACATCCAACCATAACTGTATAGGCCAGTGATCCAAGCCAGAGAAATTCAAGATGGTAGCTTCCATAGCCGTTCCTTCCATCATAAGGGAGTCATAGATGAGGAATCGATCTAGTTTGCAAGCAATTTGGTGTATTCCGATCCTTCTATTTTTCCAAGTGTAAATGCCATTGTTGGCCTCCAGGTCGATAAGGGGAAGATTTTCTATGAGGCTATTGAAGTCGCTGGAGTCCCGATCCAGTTGTCTTGATCCTCCTTTTTTTTCCTCCAGGCTGCGAATGATGTTGAAATCTCCACCAACAATCCATTTGTTATGCTGTGTTAGATTGGATAAGTAATTCAGGCTCTTGAGGAAGGCCTGCTTATCCCTTGGGTTGGCCGGGCTGTAGACATTGGTCAGGTGTCCAGGCTTGTTTGAGCCTATGAGCCTATAATCTGCCGTAATGGACCATATGGTTGTGAGGAAGTTTTCCAGCAGCACTGAGTTGGTGTTCTAAAGAATAGCCAATCTTGCAGTTGTGTCTGTGGTGGCGGTTGAAGTCGGTTCCCCTTGCTTCCAAAAGTAGGGAAGTAGCCTGTCGATGTCTTCTGAAGTGCATTTTGTTTCCTGTAAAAGTAATATGTCAGGTTTTTCCTCTAAGATCAAATCCCATAGCATTTTTTTCTTGCTACGTCCATTGAGGCCTCTGATATTCCATGAGATGATCTTCATGATGATGGGGGGGTAGGGAGAGGAGGGAAGTTATCCGAGATCAGGTGGATTTTCCCTGAGTTTACCATAAAGTGGCCTATTTCCTATGTAAGATTATTGGTGGATTTCCTCCCTCTTTTCTTTTCATCTTTTTGAGTTTTATTTGGGTTTTTTGACTCACTTCCCTGGATTACTAGAGCTTTGCTAGCTCGAGCTGAGGACCCAGCTGAAGAGTTGAGAAAGACCTTGTGCACCTTCCGTAATTGATCCCTCGGTATGGTGTAAAGTTTTTGATGCCCGTAGGTGTGCTCGAGGTGCTCCAGATCAACCCTGGCTAGTTCTTTCTCCTCCAACTCAATTTCTGCATCCCATCCTCTGTATCCAGCAAGTCTTGTGGGTCTTAAGCCATGTCTAGGGGGGGGAGATCTGACTCCTTACCCTGTGGGGGCCGTTAAGCTCTTTGGCTTGTAGACTGGGGTCCATTATTCGGAAGTGGTTCATTGGGGTTCATAAGGGTTGTGGGGTTCTCTGGTTGATCTTGTAGAATTGCAAATTTATTACTAGTTGAGGGATATTTACTTACTTGGGCTGGTTTCTTTCTTCCTCCTTGTCGTCTTTTCCCTACTGGTTGTGCAAAGTCATCCTTGTCTTTGCCTCTTTCTGGGTTCCCTTCTTTGTGAGCAGTATTGAGAGGGTACTCTCTGAAAAGATGACCGTGTTCATGGCATTTCCGGCATCGGAATGGAATGTGTTCGTAGTCGATGGTTTGGGACCAGTCCTCGTCATGATATTCTAGTGTGATGGATCATGGGAGTGGCTTGGCTATGTTCAGGTACACACAGATTCGCGCATAATAGGTGTGGCTTCAGAAGACTTAACATAGATGCCGATGGTGTTGCCTATGCTGACCAAGACCTCCTCCAGCCAAAATTCCTGGGGGAGAGAGTACAATCTAATCCATACCGGTGCATGGGCAAAGTCCTCCTTTTCAGGGCTAAACTTCTCTGTCTAGAATCTTAAAAAGAGTCCTGCCGAGTTGTAGAAGTACAACCCCCCATCAAAGATGCGATTGCGATCCTCGAGGTTGTGGCGGATGATTGTGAAGAACCCCTTGGAGCCCAGTTGTAGCTCATAGTGACCTTTTGGTTTCCACCAATGTTGTATCCATTTGACCAGATCACGCTCAGAAGGCCAGAGCCCTAGGAATTTTCCCACCAGGGCATAGTCTCTCATATATTGCTTTTGCTCTTCTATGCGTGGTGAGCTGATAACATATTTTGGGGCCTGTGGCGCTTGTGGGATACATTTACTTGGCATCCATGGAGTTGACGCAGTAGCTGGGATAGTCTCTTTCTCTGGATCGATGTCCATCTCCCGATCCTTGAAGGTTCCTTTCGCTAGAAGCTTCGAGCACAAATCTGGTGGCGGCTCAAAGGTCGGTCGTTTCGTACCTTCTGCAGAGTTTCCATTCGTCGTGGCTTGGCTATAGGAGACGCCATTCGGCTCCCCTTCCCTGCGAGACATGAGCCCCAGCGGGGCAGGCGTTGTGATAGTGCAACTCAGAGCGACTGAAGAACCCTAAACCCTCATCTCAGAGCAATTGTAATCCAATAAAAATATCTTGACATAATAATGAAAAGAAAATAAAAATGTTTCTCAACGCATTACAAAATACCCACTCCATTTATTTGGAAGCATATCATTGTGTTTACTAGTGATTAGGACTACATTATTTGATGTGAAGCCTAACTTATCTTCTCTGCAGTCTAGATTACCTGGGGCTTCAAGAGACCCGCAATTTTAACTAATTCTAAACATGTTATTTTAGTTTGATTAAACATCTTTCAATTTGACTATTTTTACATTACAGTACTAGCGCATACCCAATAACCATTTCTCTTATCTTTGAATTGCGTTCATCTTAAAATAAGATTTTCATAAATTCATACTACGTGTGATGCACCTATTCCAATTTGCAAATACGAGGAGCTACAAAATAGCAAGGGCTAGCCAGCCCCTGCCTTAAAGTCAGTAGTAATGAAGTAAGGACTTAACTAGTTCACCTCAAATGTTTCTTGAGCTTCACGGTTAGTGGTAGCATTTCAATTCTCTTTGAAGGCGTTTTGTCAAACGTAATTGGGAATTTTGTAGGTTTCACTTGAGAAGAATAAATTTATCATTTACTGGTATTACTTAATTTTGTAAAATCTCTCGAACTTCAAGGGCAGGCAACTCCCACTTCTCATCTCTCAATACACGAGATTTTGTAAAGCTCCGAGGATAAACCTGGACGATTTCTATATTTTTCAACGTTGATCCAGGTATTCATGTCAAATTAGTTCGTGTTGTTGCCAGTGTGTCTTTTACATTTTGGATTTCAGATTTTGTAAAGCTCAGAGGATAAGCTTGGACAATTTCTATATTTTCTCAACGCTGATCCAGGTATTCATGTCAAATTAGTTCGTGTTGTTGCCAGTGTGTCTTTCACATTTTGGATTTCATTGATGCATTTCTTTGGAAATTCATATTCTTCTTGTGATATTTTCTTTTATATACAAACATTGTGACCAAATGTTTCTAATAAATGCTACACATTCATTTGTGATATTGCTCGGAAAGCATCAGTCACTAAAAACATTTTAAATTTAATGATCTTTGGTCATGTCCACCTGGCATTGACTTAGATGTATTTTTCATCTCGTTTAATTACCTTAATGTATAAAAAAAATGTTGGAGCAACAATCATATGAAACTTCTAGATCTCCCTTAAAAATATATATATTATAAGATTCATTGTAGCTTAACTATATTTTCATTATATATAAAAATGATCACACTAATCATAATCATAAAGAGGCATTATGGATGGGGATGATGATTATGGATCACTAACCTCAAAATAGATTTTCATTGATGGATTGTAATCATCATTATATATCAAAATGATTCAGTTTTAGAAATTTTTAATATTATTGCTTTAATATTTTTTTTAATTTTAACTTAAATAATCATTATCATAATGTTCTATATGATTTATATTAAATAATCATTAGCATAATGTTCTATATGGTTTATATTATTGAATTAAAAGAAATAGGTTTTGTAAATAAAATCTAAAACAACTATGCATATATACTGGGATAGCAACTATCAAAAAAATATTGTTGCAACTCCTGATGAAGCTACCTTCATAACTATTCTTGCAACTCTTGATCAAGCTACCTTCATCCTGATCAAGCCAGAGATGAAATTGTCAAGTGAGATATAGGAAACACTATGAACAACATTTTTTCCCAGCAAGCACGTGGAGGTTTGATTTATACTATCAAAGTCTATTCAACAAATCCATCCGGCCCCTTGAGGAATTACTGGATAAAACACATGCAAATGTTTTGATAGAGGAGATTCAAAAACTTGGAGTAATTATGTAATTTTTTTTTTTTGGCCGGATAGCTATCAACCTGTTCTTGGGGGAGATATCTTACATTGTGACTTTGGTCCCTTCTTTAGAAGTTTGTGCACTCATCCATGTCTGTCCCTGTAGCCAAAGCATTGTGCTAAAAAGTGGCACAAAAGTTTGCTTTAGCTATATGTAGAATGCTGGAGAATTTTCCTGCATGATGTTTGGAGAGGTTATTTGTATTTGTTTATAATCTTAGAGAAATTTGCAGTTCTCATCTATTACATGAGATATATTTTTAAAGCTCTGAGGATAAACCAAGACAATTTCTGTATTTTTCTCAATGTTGATCCTGGTATTCATGTCAAATTAGTCCGTGTTGTTGCAAGAGTGTCTTTTAGAGTTTGGATTTCATTGGTGCATTTAGTAGGGAATTCATATTTTGCTCGTGATAATTTTTTTTATATGAAAACACTGTAACAAGATGTTTATAATAAATGGCACACATTCAATTGTGATATTGCTTGGAAAACATGAGTCACTAAAAACAATTTCAATTCATTGATCACACGTTAATTTTTGTTTGGACGTGTGGAGTAGGATAAGAAAACTCGAGTATACAAATGACATATGTCTCAATTTTTTCTCTACCAACGAATGCCGAGGTCGTTCCTCAATGGTTTTCTCATTAATACTTCTTTCTTAAAAAAAAATTCGGCATGGAGAGAGGAAAGAGAGATAAGGACCTTTCGTGATAGGGCTTGGGTTGGTATAACCCTTACCTAAATAGAGCTCAGGAAAGCCTGTACTAATCGTGATGGATCAAGATATTTTCTCATTGCTACCTGATTCTAGTAGAACTATGCTTGTGTGTCTTTGGATTTGTTCCGTTAGTTCTAAGGGTCCATCTCTACACTCCTATCTTCATTTTCCTCTGGTCTCAAATGCAGAAAAGAATGTTGGATTTTCCTTTGCCCACATTTGTGTTTATAGGCCTTCTAGCTTTTTATTCCCAACCTTCATTGGATGTTGGCTTTTCCTTTTCCCACATTGATGTTTATAGGCATTCCAGCTTCCGATTCCAACATTCATTTTTCCCTTCTTCCCAAAGACTATCAGTTATAGTGTACTATATTAGCTTTGTCTATTGTACATCTACTGCTAGAGGGCGATATGGAGATGAAGTTGGAGAGTTTCTTCTTCTGACACAAATCAGTCTCTTGTTGGACATGTAAAGCTAGTATGCGATGCTTAACAACTTGTCAATTGAGATTGAATACTTGAATTGATAATTGCGCGGTACAATATCAGGTGGAAACCATTTCTAAGGGTTTAAAGTTAGTTCTCTAAAGATCGAGTAAGCTTATTGATGTGGTTATTCACCTTTCTACCATTACTGAGTCGTTGGAACATTGCCTATAGCAGGAGCAACCATTCGAACAACAGTTTCATATACATGCATAGCCCGCAAAGGTAGAGTAAGTACCCGTTGTTATTTTTCATGTTCATGTTTCCAAAGTGTTTTTTTTGGTCTATTGTTGTTCATACTCCTTACTATCCATGACCAATGAAAATGGGTTTTAATAGCAATAAAACTTAAATTATAAGATTGAAATGTCCCACAATATAGCAGGAATTAGAGTCTTCCCATCTCTCCGAACCTATCTCCCTCCAGAACTTTCTTGAAATCTCACTCTAATGACCTAATGCGGGTACTAAGTGCACTCGTCTGCATCATTGAGTGATATATAAGTTACTGTGGACTGTGTCCGTCTTCAGGAATAAAGAACTCTTTGCTACGGGAAGGGAAATCCAAGAAAGAAACCTGATAGCCTAGTTCTGTTGAGCCACATCTACGCAGGTTTGACCTTCGCCCTCTATTTATGGTGGTGATGCACCTCGTCCTAGTTATTATGTCCTAGCTGTTCGCTCTATTCTGGACATATATGAATACCCACTGTGAGTGTCACTTCAAAAATAATAGTATGCACTCTTGGTCATGCTCCTAATGGGTAAATTAGGTCTTTATCCTGATCAAAAGAATAATCATCTCGATCAACAGGGTCTAAAACTAACAAGTGGGATAGCCACATAGTGGCTTAGTACCTGCCAATAATAAAACCACATGTGAGTGGAAGGAAAAACAATCACATAACATTTTTGGTAAAATGAAAGTGAGAAGGTTGATGGCATTGACAACCATAACAACCACATTATCCCACTCATTGCTCATTAGAGGCGATCCATACAACATGTAAAGAAGATAGATACATACAACATGTAAAGAAGATAGTTGAAAAACGCCATTACATAGAGAAATCTGTAGTTCTCTTTTCTAACACCCCCTTTTTAAGAGCCTCTTGAACGTAGTATTATTTCAAGAATATTACAAAATAAGATGTTGAACTTTATATGTACTTAATTAGTCCTTGAGTTTATTAATATATGATGAAAGGATGAGTGGAAGCATTCTAGAATTCAAATTTGATGCATAATACATAAGCAAAGTGAAGGCACTTTGTATAAGGAAATTGAAATGGATTGAAAGTAGTTCTAAAAATAAAAATAGAATATAATTATTTTATTTAACTTTGAAATAAGAGTTTCAAATTCATGTTACATCGATATTTATGACAAAAAATTTAGTTGGTTGTTCCATTTCTTTATCTACATAAAGAAATATGTCATTCAATATGTTAAAATGTTGTTAAAATTAGAATAAACCTCCAAGTCAATTTAAGAAAAAAAAATGAAACTGATAATAAACAATAACCAATTCTTTATCTACATACTTAAATATGTCATTCAATATGTTAAAATGTTCTTAAAATTAAAATAAACCTTGAAGTCAATTTGAGAAAAAAAAAAAAATCTTTATCTACATATTTAAATATGTCATTTAATATGATAAAATGTTGTTCAAATTAAAATAAACCTTGAAGTCAATTTAAGAAAAAAATGAAACTAACATTAGAAAAAATCACATTAAAAAAACCAAGTAAGTGGTACAATTTAGCTATTATAACTAATAAATAAATAATACAATAGAATATAATCTATGACTTTGAGAGAAGATACATATGGTCTGTAGAAATCCTCTGCATTGACTTTGAATGCAGATAGTCATGATCTGCAGAAGCATCCTAATCATCTAATTTCTTTGCAGCTGAAATCATAGAAAAAGAAAACCCAATGTTAATACTTAGGTATGTGTCAAATTGGGCTTTTTGTGTCTTTTTATGAATATAACTTCCAATTGAAATAGTGGAAGAAATATACTCACCCACATATATTTGTTCCATCAACCAATGGTGACTTATACTTATAAATTAGAACTTCTAAGAACCAAACTACATGAAAGATAATAACATGTATATCATATTAAACTTAAATAGCAATATATAAGAACACTTGTTACCTTAACAACAAGTTTTGTCATCACTAGATAAATGACAAACAACGTGCTTGCAGAAGCCATGCGATCCACTAACACTCAAATTGAGTATATACATAGTGAAGAACATGTTTAGGAAGATATACAAATAATTAACCCCCCTACATCAAGGCAAAAGGAGGGTGTGTTATGATTTATAGAAAAATTTAAACTCCCTACATCAACGCCTTCATACTTCTGAAACTGTATTTCGAAATAAATAAATAATTGTCCTTTCAAAACTATAGGAAACTGTCCTTTCGAAACTGTTGGAGTGTCATATAGAAGCATGCCATGTGGTCATGGTATGTGATTGTGCCTTAAAAATCCCATTGCATGTCTCATATTTCATTAATGTCAAACACGACATTGTAAATTGGCCATACTTGGAAACCCCCTCCTGTCTGCTGGAAAACCCCTCATGTCTGTTGTCAGAATTTGGGTTTTTGGTGCATTCAATTCTTAGGTGCTTGTTACAATTTTTAGTTCTTATAGATTTATTGGTCAAGCTAATGATTGGCTGTAATCTTTAAACATATCAGAATCCATATTCACATTGATGTAACTCTTATTTAGGGAACCGTGTTACATCACCATGTATTCTCTTAGGGAGGGGAATCCTATTACATCACCATGTTATTATTTTAGGGAGTATGCTATTCTCTTAAAGAGGGGAATCCTTTTACATCACCATGCTATTATTTTAGGGAGTAGGCTAAACTTGTAGCAATCTCCCCTCCTTTGCCTGAATCCCACGACTCTGCGACTCTACATGTCAAATTTCTTATCAAGGTTTTCTGAGCAAAATGAGGCAAAATCCATACGGGTCTTTTCTCATTTTATCCACATCTAAATTGAAGGGAAAATTTTAATTTTGAATTTTGCAATGAATAAATCTTGGAGGTCAAAAATAAAAATAAAAATACAACAAACTAATCGAAATCCTGAAAACATTAGAGAAAACAAATATTTAAAACTACCATATAAAACTATTATCAAACATTGAAAACCTTAAATCTGGAACATTGGTAGAAAACATTAAAACACCACAATAGAGATACAATAGCAATGGATATGCAACAATTATTTTCAAAATAAAGATAGCATTACCCATTTAATGGTAGTAGGTTAGTTTTATGTACGTAATTTTAAAATTTAAATTTGTAGTAATATGGAATCATGATTCACCAATTAATCAAATACTATAAAACATTGAAACATACTATAAAACATTGAAACATATACTATGACAACATTGGAACCACATACCTATAAATGGATCTAAAAACAATTAACAAAAGTTAGTGATGGAAAAAAATGTGTCCCCTTTACTTGAAAAGAGGTAAATATGATTCCAAATTTAAATAGGGAGAATATGATTCTTGATGCAGTATAATGTTTGAATATTTATGTCCAGAAATAGTAATAGGGTTTTGAGATAAGGAGCATTATTGCATTTTGATGAGTATCATATAGATACACATTGAATGGGTTCTCATGCAGGTTGTGAAATGTACAAGGAAATTATATAAATGTGATAGACACCATGGCAACTTTTGATACTCGATCATGTAGTCATAAAGAAGTCATCAAGATCAGGCATAGATAGACATAAGATTTACTTTTGAATCAGTTAATGTTGTTGTTAGCTTATTTGGAGAGAGGATTATTAATGTTGTTGTTAGTTTATTTGGAGAGAGGATTATTGGAGATAAAATCATTAAGAAAAAACATAAATTACATAAGAACATGTGTCACTATTGGGAGAATTGGGGGAATTTAGAGGTAAAAAATTGTTAGAATAATGTAGAAATTAGGATACTTAGTTAAGATTTACGTAACTAAGTTGTTCATGTTTAGGTTTGCATTAGTTTGAGATCCACCTTTGTAGGAGGTTAGTTCAAGGTTGTTGTGAACACCTTGTGCTATATATATGTAATTGATTTACATTAATAACAATAGATTATGTGAGCGTAGACTCACGTGTGATGTGCCCTTGTGGCCTCACTGTGATTAATTTTAACTTGGTATCAGAGGTTGTGTGACGGTGCTATATGCACTATCTGTGAGATGCGCGAACTGAGGGTGATTCGTTGCTATCTGAATTAGTTATTCATTGATCTAGGACGCGTACAAGAGCGAAGTTGTGCTTGCTTCCTCATCTCTCTTACTGGAGTTGTTCGTTGGTAAAAGGGAGCTTACAGGAGTTGTTAGTTGATCCCTCCATTCAAATTGATATCTGCATTACCTGTTTCACACCTACTGCGTGCGATTTGTGGAGTGTGGAGCGTGGAACATTATTGTTGCAGCGCGCTGCTGTGTAATCGTGGTCCAACCTGTCGAATTCGAATTGCTGCGTATAATCTTATATGTTGCGTCCGATCTACGACTGTTGATGCCTGCCTCATGATATTTTTTGTTAGTGCAAATCCGTTGTGGACTGGAGATCATTGCTGGAGCATTGTGACTGCACCGAGTTGTGCTAACATGTTGTCACTGTAAGTGAAGCCACATAGCTCACGTTCTGGTATTTTTTATCGTTGTTTTTTCAGTCTCTTTCGAAGGAGTGTTCGATCCCTGCATCGATCCCTGTAGTGTTCACTTTGTGTATCGATCACCGGGAGCTGAGATCTGGATGTAGATTTGTGCAGAGAATCCTTCGCGGGTAGAGGAAAGTCATCGTTACTCCATGGAAGAAAGTCATCATTGCAGTTTGTGTTGAAGCAGAAAGTCATTTTGTAAAAAAAGTCATCTTGTAAATAGAGTTGTTGAAGCCTGCAGTTGGAGGGGCAGTAGACCACAGTGATAGAGATCATTGTTGATAGAGGAGTCGCAGACAAGTGGAGGAGTCCGCCAGCGTAGAGGAGTCTGGAGTGCTTGCTTGCGTGGAGATTACTTGTTGTTTTCCTTTATTACTGTAAGTGTTGTTCACTCTCACTGTTGATCGATCATCAGAGGAGACTGCTTGTGGTGTGAAGTCATTATTGTGTGTGCACGGAACAAACACATGGAGCCAAAGTTGTGAGATATCCAGAAGATTGAATCTCTCCGCTACTGTTAAATCACTGGAGGATATTGCCTGTTGGAGATCGATCTGTCAGAGATCTGAATCATTGTTGTTGTTGAATTGAAGGAGCCCGTGAGCCCGTGGACATCGCTGGAACTGTGTGGAGAGAGCATTGTGAAGAGGGAAAATCTGCATGAAAAGGATTCCCGTGTCTACATTGAAGTGAAGAGTTGGCTCATTGCTTCCATAGGATCGCGTGGAGAAAAGAGCTGCAGTGACATATTGCAGAAGAAATTTGGTGATAAGAAAGTGGTTTTCGTTACTTGCCATTTCTTTGTAGGCGGTCGAAGCAAATAGGTTCCTTAGTACTGAGCACACGTGGAGCACTGTTGTTTTCGGTGCAAGAAATTGTTGTCGAGTGATCATTGTTGTGACATGAGGACGTGCTTATCATTTTTGTTGAAAGAAGACTCAATGTGAAGGAATGGGTCAGCAAAGGAGGTTGAAACAGCTCCGGAGAGAGCTGAAACAGGTGTGGAGGAAGAATCAGCAAGAGGAAATATATTTTGTAGGTAAATATAAAGTGTCTTTAGTAGTAGCTGAGGAACTCATACCTGATGGAGACCAGGATCAGATTGCGGATCTGGAGCAGATTGATGAAGATGAAGAAATCAATGCAATATTGAAAAGGTTAATGCCAGTTTTACCATCATTTTCAGGTAAACATTTTGATCTTTGGAAAATGAAAATGGAAGGTTTACTTGGATCAGTAGATTTATGGGAACTTGTTCAAAATAGCTATGAAGATCCTAGTGAGAAGAGAAAAGATTTAAATTAACATTATATCTTGTTAGTTCAGCATTGAATAATGGCATCCTCTCTGCTCTGTTATATGAAATTGGTGAAATAGAGAATGCAAAAATGTTTTGGGATAATCTAGAGATGAAGTTTAGTTTGGGATAATGTTTAGTTTTGGTGAAATTAATCACGTCACTACTATTGAAAATAGTGAGTGTATTGACAGTCTTATAACTGAAATAAAGAATGGAAATGATTGCATTGAAATTACAATGATTGAAGATGAAAGTGTGTATGTAGCTGATTGTGATAATGAGAATGAAAACCTTGTGGAGGAAGATCTCTTTGAAGGAGAGACATATGAAGTCAGATTTGATGAAGACAATTCATCTAATAAAGAGTGGTCAAAATTGATGCATGAGAAACATCTTATTTATGAGTTGTTGTTAGGTGAGAAGAATGATCCACTTGCATACACAAATCAAGTGGAAGACAACTTTACTGTTGCAGAGAAGGAAGATGAACATGAGAGAAATCAGAAAGCTCTCTTAGAAGAGAAAAATGAAAATAGCAAAAATTGTTTTGATATTCTAATGAATGCTTTTGAGTGTGCAGGGTTTGCTAACGAAGAATGTGATGTGAAGAACATAGGTGAAGTGCCAGATATGTTTGATGAAGAATTAGAATTTATTGAGGAATGGCTTCAAAAGCCATATTATGATGAATGCAAAGAAACATTAGATTATGATGAGGACTGTATGGACACTAAGAAGAAGAAGACTGCATTACAGATATAGAAATTGAGTCAGTTTTTATAAGGTGGAAAACTTGTCACATTCATTCATTTTCTTCCTGCTCCCTACATTTAAATTAGAAGTAATTCACAGTTTCATTTCCTTCCTTCTCCCTGCATTCAATTTAGGAGTAATTTACAGTATCTTTCTGTGAATTTGTAAGTAGTCCTAAAAAACATTTGAATACGCCTGCTCGTATTGAAATTCGTATTGAGATTGACATCAACTCAGACCATGTATGTTTAGTACAATTTTAATCAATTTCACTACAAATATTTGTGGAAGAGAAAAAACACATATTTCTGCAAAATAAACGCAAATATGGACTTTAGGGGAAGTGAGGACCTAGAGCTCACCTGAAGATTGAAGCTGAGAACAACCATAAATAAATCCCTTTGTAGCCCCTAAATCTCCCTAAATACCATTGTAGAATCCCTTTGTAGCCCTAAATCTCCCTAAATACCATTGTAGAACAGGCACGCCAGCAAACACATACTACCAGAAAGAGCATCCATAGCTCAGCTAGCTGATTAACTCACTTACTAAGTAGCTGACTTAGCTAGCTAAATCATTCTTGTGGGCATGCATTTAAACAGATCAAAACCCAACTTTGATAGAAATGATTTGACTTTACGATCAAAAGCCTAAGAGCAAAGCCCCTACGGGGAGCTGCATCCACCCAGGTCACGTCGTCCATTATGTTTTCAATAGAAAGAAGGGGAGGTTATGGCTCTGCTAACAGGTAGAGGGTGTGAAGAGCATCCAAGTGGAGCACTGCATGGACAAGATGCAACATCATCCAAGTGGACATGCAGAGGCTTAACTGCAGTGAGATAGGATTTGCGTGAAGTGAGACGTCGGGAGCTTGGAAACCTGTCAGGAATGTCAGCATGGGTCAGAGTTACCATGTCAGGAATGTCAGGGTCAGAGTTTGACCAATTATAAATGCATATTTTTAAATTCATTTAAAAATACTGACAAATATAAAAAATAATTGAAATGCGCTAGGGATTTAAGTCCCCTCAAATATTCCATTTACCAATCGAAAAACGATAAAGAATATCCAAAAATTATGAAAACCTTTTTAAATTTAACCAATAATCAAATTAATAAAATTAATTAGGAAACTTTGTAAAAACAATGCAAAATGAAATCCTATCCGATTACTAAAGTACCTTGGCAGGTACTAATAAGAAGGAAATGATAAAATTAAATGAAATATCAAATGAAATGAGATATAAGTTTTGTAATTAAACTAAATCAACAGGATTAATGTATTTCTAGTTGAAACTGTAGTTCGTCCGTAATAATGATTTTAGATTTTTATAGTTCCCTCTGGTGAGAATTTGTCTGAGTGTACATACCTGCAAGAGGGAAGGTAAAAAAAAAGGTAAACTCAAGTAAGTAGGGTGTATTTTTTTTGTGAGGGCCAAAAATATTTGTTATAAAATTGAAAGAAACTCACCAAATTCACGAGCTCTTTTGCAGGAGACAAGAACACAATCTAATGGCGTCTTTCGTCTTCTTAATGCAATGGCATCTTCCATATTCTTGGTGACAGTGCATGTGGGATCGAGATCTAGCTCTATGATGAAAGAGAAAATGCCAAGAAACTTTGGTTGAAGCCACATCCAGAAGATAATAGAAACGGGGATGGGGAAGAACAACTAGGGTAATCAACTAAGTGATCTAATGACTATTATATATTAGGTTCCAAAATAATACATTGTATATTAAGATCCAAAATAACACATCGTATTGTACAGGTTTTAGAGTAAGCTGTTCTTGACCACAATAGTTGAACACCGCATCCAACCGTTGGACACCGCAACCTTGCATGCAATATTGTAAAGGTTTTAGAGTGAGTTGTTCTTGAGCACAATATGAATATGAATATAAGGAAATATGAATATGAGATATGGACTATGGCTATGGTTTGGGCTATCCCAAACATTTAATGTTTACGAATTAATGATAACTTTAAAGTTAGAATTAATCCATATTGGATTTATATATCTTCATTTTCCTAACTTTGAAACCAAACGGCCTCGATATGAGGCTAAAAAGGCCTCAAATTTTCCCTTTGTTAAAAAAATGTTGTAACCTTTTGATAAGTGGACAAAAAGTACTCAATGATACATGTAGCTAAAACTTTTCGGTTAAATATTTTTATTTGCGTGTTAGATTAATGAAAAAAAGCAATATGTTTACTAAAAAGAAAACCCCCTCTCAATTTTACAAGGGATCCTTGTTTATATTTGATATACATTGAAGTCTTCACGTTTAATTTATAGACCTTGCATCCCAATTGTGATTTTGTCAATATTAGTGATTTTCGTGATATCGTGTGTCATGACTTTAATGGATCATGAGTCTAAGTTGCAAACAAAGATTTAAGAAATACCCTATACAAAAGAATATCTCATGCCATGGAAATTTATATTTAGTTAGGTCCTCAAATTTATAACAAGACAATCCATTGCATTACATATAATGCCTTATGAGAGATGAGAGATGAAATTAGATAATAAATATTATGCTTTAGTACATGGGTAAAATCATGAAGCTGGGTAACACTTTCGTGACAATCGGGTCTCCAAAATTTCTAGCAGCAATTTTTCGGCCGAACAAATATTACTTTCGGCCGAAATATTATTCGGCCGAAAATTTTCACGTCAAATTTAACGGTGCC
>ML776604.1:16633-51543 GCA_009831015.1 Picea engelmannii
GTTTTGTTTTTACTGTAAAGTGAAATTCTAAATAAAAAAAATACTTTTATATGTCGGAAGTTGAATAACTTGTGAAAATACAGTTTTTTTTGTCATAAAACAAGCAAAAGTGTAACCCACCTTCATGATTTCACCCACATGCCATATAATTTTTAGAAACTATTGAGTTATCAAATTTGTAATATTATATTACTAAAAAGGTAAAAGAAAATTGGGGAGAGGGGAGTGAGATTTCCGCTCTATGTTGAGTAAGATATTTCTAATAGAAATTGCAATGATGTGAATAGGAAAATAAAATTGTGGCCTTCGTATGGAGTTGCTATACATCTCAAACATCTAGCTCAATAAATTTTCAATAGAATCTCTAAGCAAGATAGAAAATTTAAATCTTTTTTTCTTGTTGCTACTTTCAGTAGTAATTCTACCGCCCATTTTATTCTTTCGTTTCTCATAATAGTTTCTAGAAATTTTCTTAGATGAGGAAGGGAACTTGTTATAATAGTCCTAGACTATTATAACAAGGAATTCTCTTGCCTCGATGAGGAAGGGAACTTGAGAACATTCCAAGGTATTCCAATGGAAGTAACTATTGTAGAAGTTTCATCCTTGGAACTGAAGAGAAGCTTCAAGAAATGATGTCAAATATTTGCAACACATATGGAGGACACACCTAGATATAAAGTGCCAAAGAATTGCAGACTATGCATTCCTAAAGGAATTTGAGCATGTATTTGGAGAGATACATGGGTTTCTAACAAAGAGAGATATTGATTTCTCTATTAATTTGATGTCTAGAGAATCCCTGGTGTCTAAGATTCCTTAGAGGATGAGTACACCAGATTTGAAGGAATTACAAATCCATCTTGAACATTTTCTTTAGGGGTATATAAAACCAAGCCTGTCACCTTGGGGTGCCCCATTTTTGTTTGTGAATAAGAAGGATGGAACCTTGAGGTTATGCATTGAATTCAGTAAACTAAATAAAGACATTATAGATAACAAGTATCATTTGGCAATGATAGATGACATTTTTTATCAAGTGAAATATGTAAGGATATTCTCCAATACTGACCCCAAGTCAGGTTATCATTAGGTAAGAATAAAATAAGAATATATCATCAAGACTACATTTAGAACAAGCTATGGTCATTATGAGTTTACAATGGTGCTATTTGGGTTGTCAAATGTACCAACTATATTCATGTGTTTAATGAATGGTATTTTCTAAAATTACTTGGATAAGTTTGTCATTGTTTTCTTGGATGAAATACTTATTTACTCCAAATCCAAAGAAAAAAATGATAAATACTTGAGGATGGTACTACAAGTATTGAGGGAGCATTAGTTGTATGCAAAGTTGAGCAAGTGCTCATGTTATCATAGGTAGATACATTATTTGGGCCATATCATTTCAGAGGAAGGGATAGATCTCAATCATGAGAAGATAAAAGCCATTGAGGGATGACAAGTACCAAAGAATGTATTAGACGTAAGTTCATTCATGTGTCTTGCAGGCTATTATAGAAGATTTATTGATGGATTTTTAAGGATTGCACACCCAATCACTTCCTTGCAAAAGAAGGGTGTGGAATATTAATGGACCTCTGAATTTGATAAGAGATTTCAACACTTGAATAAATTATTGACAAGTGCACCAATATTGAGGACTGTTGATCCAAATGAAGAATTTATTGTGCGCATTGATGCATGCAAAGTAGGGATTCAAAGAATCCTTAGTCAAAATGGACATCTGATATTCTATGAGTAAAGCAACTTAAAAGAGCATGACAGACACTATGCCACTCATGATTTAGGATTGGCGGCCATAGCACATGGCTTGAAGATGTGGAGGAAATCTATCATGGGAAACATATTTTAGCTAAGAAAATACCATAGTGGTCTTAAATATTTGTATGGACAACCACCTTTGAATGATAGACAAATTAGATGGGTGGAATTCCACACTGGGTATTACTTTGATATAAATAATATCAAAGGAAAAGAGAACAAGTTGGTTTATGCACTCAACGGGAGGGTGCATGGGTTGCATGATAAAACCACTAGAATGTATAAATTTTGTTTGTAAGAAAGAGTTTTGGAAGATGCAAAATCAAACCAACAATATATGGATACAAAAGAAAAATTACAACAAGGTAATTTGTAGCAGAAAATTGAAGATTATGAGTTGAGAGAGGATGGAAAACTCATGTACAAGGGAAAAGTATATGTTCCTAAATCTCAAGAGATAAAAAATATGGTGTTGAGAGGGATGCATAATGTGCCTTATTTTGGGCACCCAGGTTACCAAAAAAACATTGCAGGTGTAAAGAGCCAATATTTTTGGCATGGTATGAAGAAAGAGGTGGTTAAATATATTTCCATATGTCTGGAATTTCATAAGTTCAAGGATGAACATAGACATCCAACTAGTTTTATACAACCATTTCCCATTCCAAAATGGAAATGGGAAGTGGTAACAATTTAATTTATCACCAATCTTCCCATAACAATGAAGCAACATGATTCCATCATGGTGGTGGTGGATAAGCTCACTAAATATACTCATTTTATTCCAATGAAGCTCTCTCACAAGGAAACTAACATTGCATATATTTATATGAGAGAAATTTCCAGGGTACGTGGTGTGCCTAAGACAATGTTTTTTACAAAGATCCCTAATTTACATCAAATTCTCTAAATGGATTATTTAAAGGATTTGGGACAAATTTTAATTTTAGCATAGCCTATCATCCAGATTCATATGGTAAAACAAAGAGGGTCAATCAATTGATTGAGGATATCCTAAGGATATATCTCATAGATACACAATCAATATAGGAAGATTATGTACACTTAGTTGAACTTTATTATAATAATAGGTATTATGCATCTTTAAAGATGAGCTCATTTTAAGAATTATATGGTATAAAGTGAAACACACTAGTGATTTGGGACAAACAATTAAATAGAGATATGTTTGGGCCATAATTGCTTAGGGAAATGGAAGAACAGATTGTGAAAATAAAACAGAATTTGAAAGTTCCACAAGATAGGAAGAAAACAAATGTAGATAAGGGAAGAAATCACAGATATTTTAAAGTGGGTGACCATGTATTCTTAAAAGACAAGGCCAAGAGAAGTTCCATGAAGTTGGGAAACTTTTTGAAGCTAGCAGTGAGATATTGTGGACCCCTTGAAATCCTAGAGAGGATTGGTATTGTTGCATACGTGCCTGCACTACCTCCATCCATGTGCATTCATAATGTATTCAATGTTTCATTGGTTAAAATGTATCTTCCCGATGCTAATCATATAATTGATTGGAATGTTATATAGGTGGAGCAAGAAGGAGAATTATGAATCCAGTCGGTGTGCATACTGTATTGGAAACTCAAGCTTCTCTAAAATCAAGAAATAGGGTTGGTAAAGGTCCAGTGGACTTGCTACGATCCTAAAGATGCAACCAGAGAGCATGTGGATACTGTGTAGGAGGAGTACTCATGTATTTTTGAAGAACTTTGAATTTTTTTATATTTTACATGTGTGTATAATGCACTAAGGAGAATGAATAAATAAGGGAGAGGGGAATGCAATACCCTTATGTCAAATCCCAATTGTAAATGTACATACAGGCTCGTGAGCCAGGATATTTTGGGATAGAGTGCCTTTCTCTATATCTTTTCAGGCCAGAGTGCCTATGTGGTTATTAGGTTGGAGAGACTAGATGCTAAAAGGATAGTGAGCCTATCATTGTAATATGTAATAAGACTTGGATTATTAATAAAAATACATCACTTTTGTAGACCAATTGGACAAAAGAGTATGGCAAGAATAGAACTCTACTAGAGGGAAAGGGGGATAAGAGTCTAGGAAGAGGGGCTAAGACAAGGGGGATTAACTTAAAGAGAATATTATATTAATATTTCCTAAAGTATGAACTATGGGATATATTTTATCGTGAGTTTCTAAAGGTGGGGAAGGTATCACCAAGTGGGGAACATGTAGTTCCTATATTGACAATTATGAAGTTGGGAACATGCATATATAAAGTGAGAACTTAGTGTATTTTCCAATTATTCCCAATCATCCTCCATATCATACTTACCATTTGTACTATCCCTACCATCCACCATTCGTACCAGTACTTGGGATATTTTGTAATGGACTGCACCAGTGAATCTTGGGTAGTTGGATCTCAAGAAGAAGGCTATGAGGCTTGTGTGAAAACTGAAGAAGCAGGTTGTTAGACATGTAAGAATTATCTCTGGGTGAGAGAACTGTTGGGAATTATTTTTACTATGTGCTAGTTAGTAGCTACAAAAATCTGAGAATTTATTTTTCGCTTATTTCTAAAGCTCCAGAAGGGAAGTGGGATAGCCAAAGACTGTTGAACAAAGAAGGGTTACACTTCCAAGGGTGGGACAGGTTGTGGGAAATGATTTGTTTTAGGATAATTGTAGAATTTGGAACCTTGACCTGAGATTAATTTGGTTATCTTTTAGAAATTAGTTTGGCTTAGGAAGCCTTAGCCCTGGTGGAGTTTTATCCCCAACTCTGGGGTGACCTACTATTGGGAGTTTATGTGCAACATAGTTTGTGGATAGGAATAACATTTGAGGTCTACATTCAATTGTCGATTAAAAAAATATAAGTGTCTTATATGTGTTTGTTATAATTACTCTTTGAATGATTACATAAATTATGTATTTTTTATTGCACATATTTACACATGTTTTACATGTTGTTTAATACTGCATAATTTTTTTATATGCAAATCATCTTGTTAATTAAATGGTATGAGAGTTAATTATATAGAATTTACTGGTCATGGGGACATTAAATTGGTATCAAACAAGAAAATGTTTGATGTGGCATGGAACAACTTGGGACAAGGGATGCTACATCCATGACCCATTGTTTGAATATGATCACAAATAAACATTATTCTTTGGTGTGCCTTATTTGAGGAAATCTATAGCAAAAAGATTTAATAATTCCTTTGTTTCACATGAAATTAGAGAAATAGTTTACCTAGACCAATACCTTGCTAATAGTATTATTAGACAAGATCAATTTGTGAATGTTATCAATTTTCCAATGCTTTAACAACATGGAAACATAGAGGGAGATAAATTTGAAATTCAATGGTTGTGCAAATTTTTTTAACATTAAAACATAGATATCGATTGTTGATTCATGAACGTTTAGTCTAATATTATTCTTAACAAAACATTTTACCATCCTTTATCTCATGCAACATGTTTTTGTTGGACAACTGAGAGGGCGGGGGTGTGAATCATTTTTTACCGTGCTTAAACAATTATACTTATTTTAAAATCTTTGCAGAAACACTTAATGACATTCACAATAGTGCAGGGAAGTAAGCAATAGCATATTCAACATCAGTCACAAACATGAGATACACAGAGACAAATATTTCCTGAGGAAACCCATAAAGGGTAAAAACCTCTTTTTCTTTATATGATAAGTAATATTTACATTCTTTACATTATCATACATATGAGCACCAACTCATAATGAGGCTGCAACCTCAGTTTTGCAAGCTGCAACTTGTTGAGAGCACCAACTCTTTGTTTTCTCTAGCACCCACTAGAAGGAAGCACCAACTCCCTGGTTTCTCTAGCACCAACTAGAAGGAAGCACCTACTCCTTGTTTTCTCTAGCACCAACTAGAAGGAAGCACCTACTCCCTGGTTTCTCTAGCACCAACTAGAAGGAAGCTACTACTCCCTGTGTTCAAGCACCCACTTGAACCTCTGAGGACATCAGTTCTCCCTAGCACCTCCCTTCCACCCTAGATTATGAATATGAAATACTGAAACCTATTACAGTGATATAGTGTTCAATAATAGCTTACCAATCTCATCACTATTCTTCTACATTTCCCTACTCTGTCTGCCTCACTATCTTCCTGCACACATGCATTGTGCTTTCCATTCTTCTGCCTTTTCTTCTCTATGAGCCATGTCCATTCAATGCACCTTTCCTCTTCTATGCATTTCATTTGTTGCACTCTAACTCCTTCTACACACATGAATCACTCCCCGCAGCAATAACAACATCATCACTTCTCTGTGTCGTGTACTTATAGATTCTATGCACCTTGTGCATGCAATGTATGCAATGCCTCTGCCTACTCACACCACATTCATCTCCTCCACATCTCGAGTGCTTTGTCTGATCATCATGGTAACCCTTCAGCTTCTCTAGTGGTTTGCCCATGCGTTTAGCATCATTGGATGTCATGTTGAAATTCCTCAACCTCTCTGGCAATCGAGACTCTACATCTTCTCTGGCATAGTCGAGCTTATACTTTTTGTTTCAGTTACAAACTTCAATGCTCATCCACTTGTCAGTCCCTCTAAGAATCGTCTTCATTCACTGGAAGAAGCCTTGAGACTCTTCATCTTCTTTGGTGATCACACTGAGTCCTCTTTGAGTCCTCTGGCAAAGAAAATCATTTGTTTTAGTTGTTACACTGAGAAGCACAAAAGTTTCCCTGCGATCTTGTTCAACTTCACCTGCACTGTTGGATTGAATTCATAGAATCTTGTGTTTACTTTGCCATTTTTCACTTCATCATTTCAGGATCCCCGTGGTAAATATTTCATTACACTTCATGTCCTAATCCCTGAAACTCCAAAATGGAGCTTATCTGAACTAGCTCCTTCCTTCATCTTCCGCCGATGTGAGCAAGGATGCGATCATAGATTGAGCCAAAACGTGTTTCGCATTTCGACATTTCAGGATTTCAACACTCCTATGGTAGAGACTCTTGACGCTCCATGTCCCAATATCCGAAGCTCCAAAATGGAGTCGGATCAATGGTCCACACTCTAAGTGATTCGACAGTCCTGAGCTCTTCGTGATTTCGCATATCGCGATTTTGGGGTTCACGACTTCAGGACTCCTATGGTAGGAGTTCTTGACATCTCCATCTCTCGATTTCCAAAACTATGAAAGGGAGTGAGATCAACGATCCACATAACCTCCTGAGATGGACGGATGACGGGATTTCAGTGTTTCGCATTTTGCGATTTTGGGACTACTGTGGTAGGGGTTCTTGACATCTCCATCTCCTAATTTCTGAAACTCTGAAGTGATGTAAACCTGCTAACGTCACACATGGATTGACACGTGTCGAATAACTACCACGTGTCACTCTGATTCATGACTTACATGTGCCTAAAATGTTGAATCAGCTTAACACTTGTCATTGCCTGGTTGTGCCATATGTTCTTAGCTGATGTGGTTTGCTGACGTGTCTATTTCAGGATTTTGCATTTTGACACTTCAAGACACCTAATGTCGAGAGTATCTGACTTCCCCATCTCCCGATTTCCAAAACTCCGAAATGGAGTTTACTTCAGGGTTTCACATTTCACAAATTCAACATTCTTGTTGTTAAGTGTTCTTTGGCAATTCAAAGTCTCGGTATCCGAAACTCCGAAATGGAGTTTACTTCAGGGTTTCGCATTTCGTGAATTCAGCAGGTTAGGGAACCCCATTCCTTTGACTTCCCAGTCATTGAAATGATGATCTATGTCCACGTGTCCTACTCATAAATGGACGGTCCTCCTTCTTTCGGGATTTTGTATGCCCGTTTCTCCTTGCACTTTAAAGAACGTGCAGGTTCTCCTTGATCCAACGATGGTCAGATGTCACGCTTAGATCTAACGCCTGAGATTTTTCCTCCTCTTCAGCGCGCTCTTCTTGTCTACATTCATATATGATGGCCATCAGGAATTCAGGATGGGATCCAACGATCACTGATGCTTCTCCTCTCGAGCTTACACATCCTCCTTACTTGGGAGAATTTCTAAGTGTCAAGGGCCTCGACCTTTGATCCACCTGAGATCTTGAGTACGCTTTCTCTCTTGAGTTTTGGCAATGAGTTAACCTCATCCCTGGTGCACACCTACGCACTGCGTTCGAATCTGTGCTAATTCCTTCTGAGCTTACTTTGTCCTTGTTTTTCCTTCGCTGCATACTCTGATCTTGCCATCAATGAAAAACACATACTTCCTGTAAAGCATGCCAACCATCCTCTGCACTATCTTTTCTGATCTTATCGAGCTTGCTCTGCAACATCTTCCCAAAATACTTCTGGTGCCCATCTGTTACCTTCTTCCTGTACTCAAGCCATCATTGCTATTGTACTTTCCATCAATGACAAGGATACGCTTCCTGTAAAATATGCCAACAATCTCCCCCTTCGGCATTGATGGCAGCAAAGGCACCTAGATTCTTTTCTCCCCCTTTGACATCAATGTCAAAGAGAACATGCTCCCCCTGAGCTGTTGTAGTATTTTTAGGAAGTATAATATATTAAAACAATGCAAACTCCCCCTAATCGGATGGACTCTCTCATTTGAGGCCTGCAGAATATTTGTATCTAAACTAGAGTATTCTCTTTCTAATTCTTGAACCTGTTCATCTTCATCTTTCGCTGTATCCTGTGTGGAAAACTCAAAATTGCTCACCTCTATTACTAGGACTCCTTCATCAACCTTTTCTTCTGATGAGTGGATGACTCCCCCTGTCACTGTTATCTCTATGTTTCTGACTATTTTCCTCCTTTGTTTCTAAAAGGTTACCTTTCCTTGACAAGGTCTTTCCTCTTGTTATCTCTACAGGATGCCATGTAAATCATTTTGTAAAACAAAATGTTGTTGTTGAAGAGTTGTTGACCTACTGACATACTGCGTAATTGTAGCTTGTACTTTTCAAACAACCCTTGGATCTCCCCATTGATTCTCATCGATCTCTATCATTGCAATTTTCATTTTTCTTTCATGATGCTTACCATCCAAGGCTTTTATGACCATATTCAATCACAAGAAAAAAACACTACAACCACTCTCATACCTGCTTTTTTTTTTCACGGACAAAGGACCTGTATCAGGTTTCTTAGGAGTATTGATTTCTTCCTTATTGTATCCAATACCAAATTTTTCATTTGGTGATCTCTGACTATCCAAGATCTTATCCAAGGTCATGGAGCTATTTAAGAACTTCCTTTGGGTGTTTTCCTTCTCAACCTTCAAGACTTCAGCTTCCATCTTATGACATGGTTCTTCTCCTACTTCATCCATGGGGAAAATGCTAACTGAGCATGCTTTTATTGTATATGAATTTTCTTCTTTACTTGCAAGGGAGGATTCAATTTCAACATCATTAATTGTCCTTATGCCTTTATTCACCACTTGTCCCGAGTTTACATTTACCTTACATTCTTTGGACGTGAACACCTCTTCATTGCCTCTATCACATTTTTGACTTGTACTGAGCAAATTATGTTTCAGATCATCCACAAGCAGAACGTAATGGGTATCTCCTTTGTCATTACTCAAACTCATCATCCCTCTATCCTTGATGTTGCCTGGTTCATCATTTTCAAGGATCATATTTCCCATTTTGCTTTTACTTATGGACAATAGCTTATCCTTGTCTCTAGTCATGTGCTTAGAAAATCCACTATCTATATTCCCAGAGGCCTTTTGTTTTTGAGTTGAAAGTGCTTGACCACATTTTTCACTATCTTTCCTTTTCCATGTGCTAGCCTTTCTATCTAAGAACATTATCCTTGGATCTGCTTTGTAATTATTCAGATCACAGTTTGTAGCTTTGTTGCCAAAGTTGTGACAGTTATAGCATTCAATCTCATTGTTCAATAGGTCAAAGTTATTGTTGCAGCATTGTCTACTCATTGATTGTTTATTATTTCTTGACCTCCTTAGTTGCATGTCTCTTGCCTTAATTTGACAATTTGCAATCTGTGATGGTTTGTTACTTGGCTGTATCATTCTTTGTTGTGGCATATATTTATTCCTTTGAAATCTTGATTGCTCATGTCTAAGTCTTAAGGAACAATTTACATCTTTGTGACCAAAGTTAGAACAGTAGAAACAATATCCATAGAAAATTTCTTTGTACCTGGAAAATGGTTGTCTTCTTTGAGTAAATCGATTTCTTCCATGCTGATGATGTCTTTGAGAAGGGAGTGCATTATTTTCTTGTTCTACAGATTCAGTTCTGGCACCTTTCTCCTTACTCATCCTGGGCGATTGATTATCTTCCTTTGTTTCTACAGATTTGTTGTCGTCATTGGTTGTAGATTTGAAGAACCTTATGAAGTCTTTGTTGCTTGGATGACCACTACTTGATCCCTCTTGATAACCCAAACCTATTTTCAACTTTGGATTCCTTTGTTGATTCAGAATGGTGGCTAATCCTTCTGAGGCTTTGATACTTGGCAAATTTTGATTATACAAGGCTTGAAACTTCTCCATCTCTTTCCTAGTTTTCACTACTTCTTGTTCTAATGCTTCACATCTTGCCTTCTTTTCTGATAGCTGTTGTTTCAGAATATCTTCGATTTTATTTGCCTCCTCTAATTCTACTTTTAATAGGACAAGGTCTTCATCAGGTCCTTTACTATCTTTCTCAAACTGTATCAATAATTGTCTTTTCTTTATGTTCTTCATTCTTAGTATGTCAATCTCTTCGAGTGCACTGATCAGTTCTCCTTCCATGTCAACCATGAATTCTTCTTCATTTTCATCACTGCTTAGTCTTTCAATATCATAATCCTCTTTGTCCATAAGCATGAAGTCATTTACTTTATCTTCACAGGAAGAATCACTATCGGTGTCTTCTGAGGAGTCATCATTGTTTACACATAAACTTTTCTTCTTATCAAATCTTCTTGATTTGTGCTTCTCTTCATCTTCAGAGTTTTGATCATGTTTCTTGTGTGGACATTTATTTGCAAAATGACCTATCTTACCACAGTTGAAACATTTGAAGTGAAACTTACCTTGGTACTTGCCTGATCCTTTATTTAGTCTTCTCACGAATTTTTCTTCAATTTCACCAGGCTCACAATCTTCATTCTTATCTTCTTTAAATTATGCTTCTTTAGAGGTGGTTTTATCTCTGACTATCCTCATTTCATATTCAGTCAACGTTCCTAGAAGTTGATCAAAATCCAAAGTCTTTATATCATTACGTTCTTCTATAGCTGTGACCTTTGGGTTAAACCTATCTAGCAGAGATCTCAAAATTTTCTAAACTAAAGAGGATTCCTCAATTTTTTCACCAAGTGCTTTCATTGCATTTACTAGTTCTTCAACTCTCAGAAAATACTTCCAAATGGTTTTATCTTCTTTCATCTGTACCTTTTCAAACTGTACTATGTAGGTTTGAAGCTTGGCATCTTTTACCTTCTCATTACCTTCATAATTGTTTATGAGTTTGTCCCACATTTCTTTAGTAGTTTGAATATGCATCACCTTCACAAACTTAGCTTCTGCAAGTCCATTCAAGATAGCATTCATTCCCTTAGCCTTAAAGATAAATTCTAACTTATCATCCTTGGAAGCTAGAACAATAGACTTTATGTATCCAGCCTCTTCTACATCCCAGACATCAGCTCCTAAGACCATTAGGTATGTTCTCATTCTAACCTTCTAGAAGGAAAAATTTGTTCCATCAAATAGAGGAGGCCTAGTGACTGAAGTCCCTTCATGGATTGTCATGTTTAAGCTTACAAATCTACCTTTAAATAAAAGGCACCGGCTCTGATACCAATTGTTCAACAACTGAGAGGGGGGGGGGTGAATCAGTTGTTACCATGCTTAAACAATTATACTTATTTTAAATTATTTGCATAAAGACTTAATGACATTCACAATAGTGCAGGGAAGTAAGCAATAGCATATTCAGCATCAGTCACACACATGAGATACACAGAGACAGATATTTCATGAGGAAACCCATAAAGGGTAAAAACCTCTTTTTCTTTATATGATAAGTAATATTTACATCATGGAGTTAGGAAGTTGTCCTAGTTGGTAGGGTGGAACAAGATTTTGGAAGTGTTTACACAGTGGAGCAGCGGTCAACAAGGAAAGCGAACAAATGGAGGGTTAGCATCAGACCCAGGTATTTAAAATTGTGTATTTGTTTTATTTTGCTATAAAATTTTATTATTTGTGGATAAATCTATATGTGAATGTGCTGCGAATGTGCTCAATTAAAGGAATTTTTGAATTTTACTAATTTGCTCAATATAGAGGAATTATTGAACTTTATTGTTATGTTAGTAGAATTAATTGATGTTAAATAATATGGCCACTACAAATGGTATCAGAGCCCTGGATCAAAATCTGGAACCAAGGGCCTACCTACCTACCTGCCTGCCTACCCGATTTAGTAATGAAATTGTACCCACCCAAAAATTTGATAAATCTGAGCCTTAAGGGCCAAATTCCCAGCTCCAACTCCAACTATGCCTAACCTGTGAACCAAACACATAAATTTTAATACAAAATAAAAATAAATGAAATACATATTGAAAATGTAAAAAATAAAAATAAAAAAATTACCAAAGTAAAACAAGCAACTAGGGTTGTTACAGTTTTGCAGCTCTAACCCACTATTGAGAAGTTTGAGTCGCCATCAGGATGTTGGCCTTCAGACCAATTTAACTCGATAAACACAAGCTCGACAAATGACATCGGAGTTATCCGCGAGGATTTTTTACAACTATGAAAAAAACAAAAGTGAAAGTATCATCAAATATATTTTCTTTTGTCAGAGTTTAGTAAAGAGGCACTGAAAAAATCAAATTTCTTAAAATCTTAATAAAGGATGTGCCTAATATATGTTCAATTGAAATAGAAGACAGAAGAAATACCCACCGCTCAATCTGGCCTCTATTGAGAGTCACCTCTCTTGCTTGAAGCCTCAGGAAAGAAGAATCCATGAGCAGTAACTTCTTCGAGTGGCGTGTTGGAAGACATGACATACAAAGGAGATGAACACCGCCGATGAGGTCATTCATGGAACCCAACGGAGGTGAGTTGCCACTGAAGTATAGTGTTTTCCATACAATATATTGAGAAGTCACACATGACGAAACCATGAGTGATAACGGTATGTGACACCACAGTTGTGCTGTGTACATGTATTGTGGACGCAAACAGTGCCAAATGGTACTGGATTTTAGTGGAGAAAGAACATGGACAAAAGTCGTTTTTAGTATATTCACAACAACAAAAAAACATTACTATCATTGCAGGAGATAGAGACCTCAAAAGAAAAGGAAAAAGTCTAACGGTCAGTAGCTTTCCCCAGGAGTCCGAAGGGTTGGTTGTTCAGTGGTGAAGATAGTGACGTGTTAAATGAATTTCCCAAGAAGGACCATTGGATCGTGTGTTCAGTGCTGAAGACAGTGACATGTTTGGCCATTGCTAAGGTAAACAAAATTTCCCTACGAGCTTGTGGGCATGAATAAGCAGTTCAGGCTAGGCGCAATTCTCGGATGATTTAGGAAAAAAACAAAATATCCACAATAGACTACCCTTGTCAAGATAACCTAGCCAATCAAAAATACTGATTGTCACTGGTTTGCCCATTGAAGGTCATTTCACCCACAATAGTAGAGTCACTTGGGGTGCTCAATCTCTTCTGGGGCAGCTTAAAAAAAAAAAATGCCACTCCAAAATGACCCCAAAAGGGCAGATGCCCGTTCCCTTCAAACTTAAACCCTTCTATTATTGATTTCAAACTTAAACCCTTATGTTATTGATTTCAAGCAAACCTTAGAATCGTAAAACCAAAAGACTAACATAAATACACACAAGCACATAACAGTCGTGGATTTGGCTCCTGTTTAAGATACATGGTTATTACTGCATGCTTCAGTTAGTAGTTAACAATTATTTTAAATAGCTAGTGGCTCATGTTCTCAATAAGTTCTTTATGTTCCTTGCACCCTAGACATACAAAAAAAAACCTAAGAAAAAAAATCCTTCGAAACATCACCCCTTCAAAAAATGGAGAAAACACACATTCCTAAAGACGAAACCACACTCAAGCTCAAGAGGTTTAGAGTTGAATGACAGAATCCATGCAGCGAAGAAAAAAATTATACAGTGAACAACTAAAATTTTCCAGAAGAACAAAATAAAAAAACCAGCCAACTCGCGACTCACCCCAAAACTCCATTTTCATGAGTAGAATTCATTGTAGCAGGTTATATTGCGGAGCAAGATCGATGGAGAAAATAATGCAACAAACAATGACTAAACCCATTGCTCAACACATTTCCAAGGGGGAGGAGCTCGCGGCCATTACCAGAACTCCACCACCGTAGTAGAGAGGGAGAAGTCGAGGGCACATTTGCGTAGGGAGAGAGGCAGTAGTGATGGAGTGTTAGGTTTGAAGGACGCGTAGGGTTCGAAGAGACAGGTCTAGGGTTTTTTAAGAATAAGTGGGCACGTGGGCCTCATGCGAGGACCCGCCGCCCACATTAAATTTGTTTTTTTATTTATTCGTATTTAGTTTTATTTATTTATTTATTTATTTTTATTTTTTTTATTTTGGTTAAATTATTAAGGTTTCAATTTAGATTTAATGTAAAAAAAAATTAAATGTTTGATTTTAAATTATATTTAAAATATTAATACAATTACGAAAATTTAAATTATTTAAATTAAATTAATTACCTTATATTAAATTAAATTAAAACTCATAATTTAGTCATTTAAATTATTTAAATTTAATAATATATGCTAAGCTTACTAACAAAAAAAAAAAATCACTTAATTAATGGGGTTTGAACCCGCGACCACCCACTACCTAAGCCTTAAGGAACAACCAAACACCAACACACCATGTATGTGCCTTGAAAAAAAAAATGTATGTGTGTTGATTAAGGCGATTGAAGCTTAGGATTAAGTTTAGTCTAGATTATTAGTTTTTTAATAAACTATCACAACCACAAAATGGCTGGCGGCTAGTTAACCCCGAAAGGTACATAGCACTGGTGAATGCTGAAACGTGGCTGGCAGTTGTGGACAATTATTTAGATGCCACGGTTTAATCCTATTTAATCATTTAAATGTGGTAATTATATAACCTTACAACAATTGTTTTTTATGTGATTAGGTAAATGTTAAAAAGTAAACATGTTAACGGATGCCTTGATAAATGCAAGAAAGCTATGAACAATAAATTTGACCCATTGATTTTGGAGGACGACTAAGAATATACCACGAGCTTCAATGCATAGCCACCAGATAAGGGTTTAAGGTTAAATAAGATTAAAAGATCATTAATTATGCCCAATGTCAATAGGTGTATGCCTTTCGGCATAAATTAATAAACATAAGGTCGGAAGTCACTTTAATCAAGTTGTAAGAAAAAGGTTAAAAGGGATTAGGCTAGGACAAGAGGGAAGGAGGCGACATATGCACTAGGAGAGTAAGCATAGGAAGTGGCGAGTATGGTGCAAGGATAGCGTAGCTACAGGGAAAGGGAACCAATAATTGTTTTCATAGGGGCGAAGAAATCAAGCGTAGACGCTTATTCCTAACCCTAACCTAGCCAATCCCCTAATGGAGTAATGTCTGTTTATAGATAAGTAAATAAAACTTATGCCTAACCCTATTTCTAAGTTTAAGTAGCACCAATTTAAAACATCCTGGAACTCACCCTGACAACTTTGGTTGATGCAGGTTAAAGCATACAGGATGGTCAAGACTCGAAGGAGTCAAGGAAGGGGAGCATCGTTGCAAGCATCACAAACACCACCAGCCCCACCACCACCATCGCCCGAACTAGCCCTCATACTGTGCTCGTTGGAAGCCATTAATGAGACTTTAAAGGGGCGACAACCGACAGGGACTGAAGTGGAACCCCCATCGTCTGAAATGGGTAATCCAAAAGCATCAAGGGATTCAGGGGGAGGACCTCCACCTGAAGACATCATGCGTGAATTGCAGAAGATCAAACTTCTGGAGTTTTCCGGGGGTCATGCCAGTGAATGCGCGGAAGCATGGTTGGAAGGCATGACAAGGTGTTTTGCCTTAAGGGATTATGCGTCCAACTCAAAGGCAAAGATCACCATTTCTCAGTTAAGAGACAGTGCGTTGAACTGGTGGGGCAACCTGGAAAGACAACTGCACCTTACCCCAGACACAGTATCTTGGGAAATTTTCAAGGAGAGGTTACGAAGGAAATATCTACCAGCATACTATGAGGAACAATAAGTAGGGGTATTTCATGCCTTAGTATAGGGAAACAGAACTGTAGAAGAATATGAGATCAGATTTATGGAACTGGTCAAATATGTTTCATATATGGATAATGACCAATGATAGGCAGAGCGCTTCGTCTATGGATTGAACCCTAAGATAAGAGCTATGGTGCAGATGTGGAAATCGTCTTCTGTAGCGGAAGCGATGGAAAATGTGCGTTATGCGGAAGAACACATGAACTTGATCGAGGGTGCAAGACTGACATTTCCGCATCATCCTGGATTCGTAGGGAAGGCCCTGGCGACATTTCCCAGGGGAGGGGACTCAAGGCCACCTCCATATGGTAACAGAGTCGTGCCAAGGGCAGTAGCTGCAAGGATTTCAATGGCAGCATGTGCAGCATCTCGTTCATCACCAACGGTGCAGACAGGTCTACGACCATCTCAGGGAAAAACTAGTAAGGGCAGGGGTCCCAGGGGAAGGAACTCATTTCAGAGACAGTCACATAATAGTGCATAGGTTCAATCTTGTGTTACCTTTTGGGGTTGCGGAGGGCCCCATTACCAACGTGACTGCCTAGAGCTACAATCAGGGTTCATGCATAGAGAAGGAAAGGCATCGATGGGGAGAGAAAGTAGCAGCCGTCAGATTTACACAGCAGTTAATAATCGCCAGGTCGAACATCAATCCACGGTGATGGAGTCATCAGGTACGCTAAATCATATCAATGTTAAGATTTTGTTTGATTCTGGTGCGAGAGATAGTTTCGTTTCACCATCTGCATTAGAAAAGAGTGGGTTGGTAGCCTACGAGAACGATGACTTTAAACAAGTTAAGATGGCTTCGGGGGAAAAACAAGCAGTAGGACCTAATGTTGATAATTATATAGTAGACCTGGGAGTGTGTACTACCAGGTTGAAGGCATACGTCACTGCTCTTGGGACGTATGACCTAATCATTGGAATGGATTGGCTAGCAGCTCACCGAGCTTTGGTAGATTGTTTCGGAAAGAGGGTGCTTTGTGTCGACGATGAAGGAAGACTAGTAGAGATCCAGGGTGTACAGAGAAAAGTGTCATTACGCTTTATATCAACTATGAAGGTTAAGCGATGCTTGAGGCAAGGGTGTCGACTTTATGTAGTGGAAGCAGTAAATGAAAGAAAGGGACCCTCATTGGATCAATACCTGGTATTGTTAGAATTTCAGGATGTTTTTCCGAACGAGTTACCAGGGTTACCTCCTGAGAGGGAGCTTGATTTTACTATTGAGCTAAAACCTGGTGCAAAACCAATCTCCAAGACTCTGTATTGGATGACAGTGCCAAAACTTTGTGAATTGCAAATGCAGTTGAAAGAGTAACTGGACTTAGGGCTAATAAGGCCCAGTTTCTCACCTTGGAGTGCACCAATAATTTTTGTAAAGAATAAGGATGGATCCTTATGACTGTGTGTAGAATACATGGACTTGAACCATGCTATAGTGAAAAATAGGTACCCGATGCCACGAATAGATGACCTCTTCGATCAGATGAAAGGAGCAGCGGTATTCTCAAAGATTGATTTGCGATCAGGGTATCATTAGTTAAGGATTAAGGAAGGTGATATCCCAAAAACTGCCTTTCGAACTCGGTTTGGACATTATGAGTTTTTTGTAGTACCTTTCGGATTGACCAATGCGCCAACAATATTCATGAGCCTCATGAACGGTGTATTCCAAAAGTACTTGGACCATTTTGTACAAGTTTTTCTAGATGACATCCTCATCTATTCCAAGAATGAAAGAGAACATGAGGAACACTTGCAAATAGTGTTGTCCTGCCTTAGAGAGAACAAATTGTATGGGAAGTTGTTGAAGTGTTCCTTCTTCCAGAAAGAGATCCACTATTTAGGTCATATCCTTTCCGGTGAAGGAATCTCTGTGGACCTAGAAAAGGTAAAGGCCATTATGGAGTGGCCAGTGCCAAAAAATGCCCATGAGGTGAGAAGATCCATGGGGCTAGTAGGTTATTACAGGATATTTGTAGAAGGATTCTCAAAAATAGCGAAACCATCACAACTTTTCAACGCAAGGGGGTCAGGTATGAATGGACAGGAGAATGTGATAGTGCATTCATTGAGCTTAAGAGGTTACTAACTAGTGTGCCAATTCTATGAGTGCCAGATATGGAAAAGGACTTCACGGTCTCCACAGATGCCTCAAAGTAAGGGTTGGGATCCGTGCTAATGCAGGATGGAGGAGTGATAGCTTATGCATCAAGGAAGTTTAAGAAACATGAGGAGCTATATGCGACTCATGATTTAGAGTTAGCAGCTGTAATGCTAGCTCTGAAACTTTGGAGGCACTATCTTGTTGGGTGAAACTTTGAGCTCAAAACAGACCATCAAAGTTTAAAACATCTCTTCACTCAAAGATATCTGAATGCTAGGCAAAGGCGATGGAGTGAGTTTATGAGTGATTACAATTTTGGTATTTCGTACATCAAGGGAAAGGAAAATGTGGTCGTATATGCCTTGAGTAGGAGACCACGTATCTTCTCCCTGGTAACCTTAAAGGTCAATCTGAGGGAACATGTGTTGACACAACTCCCATGAGACAGTTGGTATTTAAAGGTTACTTCAAACCTCAAGAGAGGGAGGTAGTTGGACCCAAAGTATGAAGGATATAGTCTGGAAACAGATGGACTGTTAAGATATCGAGGCAGGATGTACATCCCTGAGAATGGGGATATTCGAAGTATCATACTGAAGGAGTCCCATAGATCACTTTATTGTGCGCATCCAGGTGTGAAGAAGATGTACGCAGATATGAAGAAGCTCTTCTTCTGGGTAGGCATGAAGCGTGATGTAGTCCATTTCATCGCCAAATGCCTAGAGTGTCAACAAGTGAAAGCTGACCACCATCACCCAACAGGCCTCCTACAACCACATGATGTCCCTATGTCCAAGTGGGAAGTCATCTCTATGGATTTTGTTGCGGGGTTGCCACTCACATCTCATAGACACAATGCCATTCTTGTGATAGTGGATAAGTTAACCAAGAGTTCTCATTTCATTACAGTTAGAGACACTTACGATGTCACTGATGTGGCACGTGTGTTTGTAAGCGAGGTTATCCATTTGCACAGGATACCTAATAAGATCATTTCAGATAAGGACTCAAGATTCACTTCTAGGTTTTGGACAAGTTTACAGTCAGCGTTGGGGAGTCAATTAAACTTACGCATATGGGAAAACTGAGAGAGTAAATCAAGTCATGGAAGACATGCTTAGGATGTATGTAATGGATAATCAAACCCAGTGGGAGAAGTACCTACCTTTGGTAGAGTTTGCCTACAATAATAGTTATCATAGCTCCATCGGAATGCCACCCTACGAAGCTTTGTATGGGAGGCCATGTAGAATGCCATTGAGTTGGGATAGACTAGAAGACCAAGTAACAGTTGGGCCAAAATTGATTCAAGAGATGGAGGAACAGGTGATTCAAATTAGGCAGAGACTAAAGGAAGCAGAGGATAGGTAGAAAAGTTATGCAGATGCACACGGGACCGACCAAAGTTATGAAGTGGGAGACAAGGTTTTCATTCGCATCAGGCCTAATAAGAGTACCATACGGTTCATGAAGGGGACAAAATTGTCACCTCGATTTATATGACCATTCAGGATCCAACAGAAAATTGGACCGGTTGCCTATCGTCTCGTACTGCGACCCCACTTGCATAAAACTCATAATGTATTTCATGTATCTATTTTATGTCATTATGTTGCTGATGAATCACATAAACTAAATTGGAAGGAATTGTAGGTATCGGACGTGGGAACCCTCACGGTAGAACCGTTACGCATATTGGACCGTAGAGTCTGACAGCTCAGGAACCGTTTGGTAGACCAAGTTAAGGTCCAATGGGACAAGTATAGTCCAGGATCTGCTACTTGGGAATATGCCGAGACACTATGGCGAGGCTATCCCTCACTATTTTGACCACCTCGAGAACATGTTTCTCGAAGGTGGGGTGTATGTAACACCATCTTTTGACTTAGACAGCCAGGATTAGCTAAGGCCTATATACTTTATTTTCTAGTCACAATGAAACTATTAAGTGATACACCTAAAATTTAAATGTATGAACTTTTATGAATGATTAAATGTTATCGATGATGATGTATGTAATGCGATCTATTATGTGAATGTAAATTTTACGAATGTTTAAATGATTATTGGTGATGATGTATATGATGCAACATATTGAGAGAATGATGAATTTTATGAATGTTTAAAATACTATTAGAATGATGTTAGCTATGATGCAATCTATGTTGGTAAATGATAATCTTATGAATGGGTGTCAAAATTGAATTATGGGATATTATGAGATCTAATTCTAACTGGAAAACTTTGATGTTAATTTATCAGTACAGGGATACCAAATTGAAATGATGATAGTATGCAATTACATGATGATAATGCATAGAAATGTATGAGTTTGTGTTACAGACTAATCTGCAGGTTATGGGCTATGAAATAGCCAAGGAATAATGATGATAAAAGTGGATATCAGGACCACTAACTGAGAAACATTATGGTATGAATATTTTATGTAAAATTATATTGGTTTGGATGCATTGCTATGATATGTGGACCAGTGCATGATTTCAGGTGATGACACTGCCCCAAACCAAATAAACGATGACAAAACCTCCAGCAACATGGTGCCACTGTGTATTCCATTGTAGGGTGTGGACCCTAGTCCTGTTATTAGGGGTGGAGGCATTTCCCATTGTGTATCCTCCATTATAGGGTGTGGGCCCTAGTCCTGTTAGGAGGGGTGGAGGCATTTCCCACTGTGTATCCTCTGAAACCTTAAGTCATGGGAGAACGATGTTAGTTCATACTCCCCTAGTGAAGCTTGGTCGAGATAGCGACACTTTCTATTACGGGTTCTATTTGGAGTTAGGTCAATATAGTTGATTCTCCAAGATAGTCTAGTAGAGGAAGGATAGGAATGGAGATGGAAGTAGGTTAGGGAGGAAGGATGAGTAGTAATAGTTGAGAAAGTATGGAGATCTATCTTGTGGTGGAATTTAATGTTTTCCCTTCAAAAAAAAAGAAAAAGAAATGTGTATATATGAATATTCATTATTACGTAACTAAACCACAGTTGTTAAAATAAATTGTTGAACCAGATAATAGTAATTAAAGGATTTCTCAAGCAATTGATTGGTTTGTTGTCTTTTATAAAAGACTAGTCTTGCTGGCTGGATTGGATGCATACATAAATTACTAAAGGATGACAGTTTGATTATTAGTACATGCATGAGAATTGCATGTACTAGATACACATGCATTTCTTGTACATATACACTAGTATGCATGAGTTTTCTTGACTTACTTACTGATAATGTCGGTTACTTGTTATGAATGTGTGAACCATGTTTCTTTTCCATTGTACCATAAGATACCTTAACTTCGGGATGAAGTTTCCCGAAGGGTGGGTGTATGTAACGACCCTGCTTAAATAGATGTATAGGATTATTAATTATAATTAATTTAATAATCTAAATGTCCTAAAAGTTAGCTAAACAACAATTATTTATCAAATAACATTAACTAATTAATTATTATTAATTACTTGTTCATGATTGTCAAGGATTAATTAATTATTAATTGACTCATTACTTAATTAAGTAAAGAATTAAAGGGGGTTAATAAATTATATTGTTAAATTAAGCTTATGTATTCGGGAAGGGATAGGACATTAAATACAGGATAAAATAATAAATAAAGGGGATAAGCGGCATTAACTACGAAAGGATAAGATAAGGTAATAAATGGGTAGGTAGGGAAGCAAATGAGAGGGAAGTGAGTGAAGGGGAAATACGAGCAGAGAAGGTTAGGAAGGGGGGATCATTTGACAGGAGATATGCATTGACTTTGGGGGGTTGTCCTGGATTGGCAGAGAGGGGAGTGGAGTTCTGTAGTCAGGAAGGTTTAGTACAGGCACCGATTTGCTGGAGCTAGGAAGTTGTCCTAGTTGGCAGGGTGGAACAAGGTTTTCGACAGTGTTTACACAGTGCAGCAGCGGTCAACAAGGCAAGCAAACAAACGAAGGGTTAGCATCAGACCCAGGTATTGAAAATTGTGTATTTGTTTTATTTTGCTATAAAATTTTATTATTTGTGGATAAATCTATATGCGAATGTGCTCAATTAAAGGAATTTTTGAATTTGACTAATTTTCTCAATATAGAGGAATTATTGAACTTTATTGTTATGTTAGTAGAATTAGTTGATGTTAAATAATATGGCCCCTACACACATGCATTGCACTTTCCGTTCTTCTGCCTTTTCTTCTCTGTGCGACATGTCCATTCAATGCACGTTTCCTCTTCTATCCATTTTAGATGTTGCACTCTAACTCCTTCTACACACATGAATCACTCCCCACAACAAAAAAAACATTATCACTTCTTTGTTTCGTGTAATTATAGCTTCTGTGCACCTTGTGCATTCAATGTATGCAATGCCTCTGCCTGCTCACACCATGTTCATCTCCTCCACATCTCGAGTGCTCTATCCGATCATCATGGTAATCCTTTAGCTTCTCTGGTGGTTTGTGCACGTGCTCAACATCACTGGATGTCATGCTAAGATTCCTCAGCCTCTCTGGCAATCGAGAATCTACGTCTTCTCTAGCATAGTTGAGCTTATACTTTATGTTTCAGTTACAAACTTCAACGCTCATCCACTTATTAGTCCCTCTAAGAATCATCTTCATTCACTGGAAGAATCCTTAAGACTCTTCATCTTCTTTGGTGATCACACTGAGTCCTCTTCAAGTCCTCTGGCAGAGACCATCATTTGTTTTAGTTGTTACACTGAGAAGCACAAAAGTAGCCCTGCGATCTTGTTCAACTTCACCTGCACTGTTGGATTGAATTCATAGAATCTTTCATTTACTTCTCCATTTCTCACTTCGACATTTTGGGATCCCTGTGGTAAATATTTCATTACACTTCATGTCCCGATCCCTGAAACTCCGAAATGGAGCTTATTTGAACTAGCTCCTTCCTTCATCTTTCGCCAATGTGACCAATGGTTGTGACCACAGATTGAGCCAAAACGTGTTTTGCATTCCGACATTTCAGGATTTCAAAACTCCTATGGTAGAGTCTCTTGACGCTCCATGTCCTGATATCCGAAGCTCCGAAATGGAGTCAGATCAACAGTCCACACTCTAAGTGATTCGACAGTCCTGATCTCTTTGTGATTTTGCATATCACAATTTCAGGGTTCGCGACTTTGGGACTCCTATGGTAGGAGTTCTTGACATATCCATCTCCTGATTTATGAAACTCTGAAAGGGAGTAGGATCAATAGTCCACATAACCCCCTGAGATGGACGGTTGATAGGATTTCAGCATTTTTCATTTCACGATTTTGGGACTCCTGTGGTAGGGGTTCTTGACATCTCCATCTCCTAATTTCTGAAACTCCAAAGTGATGTAAAATTGTTGACATCACACGTGCATTGACATGTGTCGAATAACTACCACATGTCACTCTGATTTGTGACTTGCATGTGTCTAAAATGTTGAATCAGCTTGACACTTGTCATTGCCTAGTTGTGACATGTGTTCTTAGTTGATGTGGTTTGTTGACGTGTCTATTTCAGGATTTCGCATTTCAGCACTTCAAGACTCCTAATGTTGAGAGTCTTTGACTTCTCCATCTCTCGATTTCCAAAACTCTGAAATGGATTTTACTTCGGGGTTTCTCATTTCATGAATTCGACATTCTTGTTGTTAAGTGTTCTTTGGCAATTCAAAGTCCCGATATCCGAAACTCCAAAATGGAGTTTACTTCAAGGTTTCGCATTTCGATAATTTGGCAGGTTAGGGAACCCCATTCCTTTGAATTCCCAGTCAGTGAAACGACGATCTATGTCCACATATCCTACCCATAAATGGACGGTCCTCCTTCTTTCGGGATTTTGTATGCCCGCTTCTCCTTGCACATTAAAGAACATGCAGGTTCTCCTTGATCCAACGATGGTCGGATCCCACGCTTGGATCTAATGCCTGAGATCTATCCTCCTGTTCAACGCACTCTTCTTGTCTACATTCATATCTGATGGCCATCGAGAATTCAGGATGGGATCCAACGATCACTAACGCTTCTCCTCCTAATATTGCACATCCTCCTTACTTGGGAGAATTTTTAAGTGTCAAGGCCCTCGACCTTTGATCCGCCTGAGATCTTGAGTATGCTATCTCTCTTGAGTTTTGGAAATGATTTAACCTCATCCCTGGTGCACACCTATGCACTGTGTTTGACTCTACACTAATTCCTCCTGAGCTTACTTTGTCCTTGTTTTTCCTTCACTGCATACTCTGATCTTTCCATCAATGACAAGCACATACTTCCTGTAAAGCATGCCAACCATCCTCTGCACTATCTCTTCTAATCTTATCGAGTTGTTTCTGCAGCATCTTCCCAAAATACTTTTGGTGCCCGCCTGTTACATTTTTCTTGTACTCAAGCAATCATCATTGTTGTACTTGCCATCAATGACAAGCATACACTGCCTGTAAAACATGCCAACAATTAGAGGCAGTATGGCTGCCGTTAGACAAAAAACCGTGGGTGATTGGTAAACTCATCACCGCTAGAGTTAATGGATCCACAGAAGGCTGTTAGACCATGTTGTGAGTCCCGAAGGAGGTGTTGAACACTGATTCAACAATCTCCCCCTCAACACCAACTGAGATACTCGACACCAATTGAGCGGACTCAAACTCATAACCTTTTGCTCTGATACCAAATTAGAGGTAGTAGGATTGCCGTTAGACCAAAACTTACGGGTGATTGGTAAAATCATCACCGCCAGAGTTAATGGATCCAAAGAAGGCTGTTAGACCATGTCATGAGTCCCGAAGGAGGTGTTGAACACCAATTCAACAATTTTTTCTTCTTCCCGTGCACATTTCTAGCTACTAGTCCAATGTTGTTCTAGAGATACTATTAGCACTATAACCATTGGTGAAATAACTATTTTTGTTTAAGAAACAAAGCTAAATAAATATATTTGGTATCTCTAGAGAATAACATGATAAAAAAACTCACCCATGTATTTTCAAACTATTTTCAAACTCATGTTGCTAAATAGACAAGATGCCAAAAAAAAATAAAAAAAATACAGTTGAAGAAATAAAGTAAGAACAACGAAATAAGATACAATACAATTGTGCTAGTCCAAAAAAGTATGCAATATAATCCTATAAAGTAGCTTAGTGTAAATTTCAAAGAAGAAATTTCCGACATTACACCTTTTGAAGAAAGAAATATAAAAACAAGATCCATTGGAACATTAAAGAAAACTAAAGCATACAAAAGAAATAAAATCAAATGAGGTGTATCTCGAGGAGATTGAATACACTCCTACTTACACATGTGAGATTTATGAATGAATGGGTTTCCAAAAATACATGTATGACATATACAATGAGATCATATGAATCGTTTTCTCCTTCAATAACAAGAAAGGATAAAAACTCCTTACACTCAATGGCCAATATATGAAAAAAACCCAAAAATACCATTTACAGTGAAAATTGTTTGTTTGTGTATCGCCTTTGCATATTCATCAAAATGATAAATTACCAAAGATCAATTTTGTACAAATAAGACAACTTGGTTACAAAATGGCTCAAGTTGGCTTCACTTGTATAATCATAAATGTTCTTGTGGATTTTGATCGAGTGAAAATTTTATTTCCTTTATGCTTGCCCAATTCAATGAAAATTGCAATAATGTTGAAAACAAAATTGGAATGCTAAGATTCATATTTATCTATAAATGAATTGAAAACAAATACCATGATTTCTCTAATGACTTGTTGCGACACTCTGTTTTAAAAAAATGAAGGTGCTTTCATCAATAATGAATAGGAAACCAATTCTGATAATGCTGGAGTAGGAATTTTTGGGAGAACAATGCAGAAAACAACGAAGATCAGACCAAGAAAGAGAGCGCACCACATTTTGAGGAAAAACAGTGTGCATGACAGGATTTGTGTAAATCTAGTGCAAAGGTGGACAAACCTAGCCATGTTAGGGTTAGGGTTTTGGGAATCGTATTGTAAGGGTTTAACCCATTTTTGTAATATAAATAAGGGTTATGAGGTAGATTAGAGGATGAGGATAAGAATCCATTTTGTTAGAGTGTGTGTGCGACAAGTCCTTTTTTAGAGTGTCTTTTGGATTTTTTGAGTCTTGGTATTGTTGAGAGTTGTGTAGCATGGATGAAGTCGAGGTAGATGAGGGTCAGGTCTCAGGATGTGGATATTGGTGCGATCATGGTCCACCTCACTACTCTATATCATGATTTAATATGCGTACATCATTTTTATGAATAAGAAAAGAAGAAAAATATCTTTGTGGACGTAGCCCCAGGGGGGTGAACCATGGTAAAACTATGTGTGTAATGTGCTTGAATGTTTTACTATTTATTTTGTTATGATTGAATGGTTAGATAGATGAATGAATGGTTTATTTACAGTGAAAACTAGAATAAATATGAGTATGCATGAATGAATGAATGGATCTGATGAATATATTTTTAGAATGCATGCTTAAGTAGAAATATTTAGTAGAAAGAACGTATCCCAGTCCTTTCCATGATTGCAGACACCTACTTCTTGCAATCACCCATAAACCATCTTGGGTGAGACTACATTATGCACTCTGTGCACAGTGTAGCCTTATGGTTTACCAGAAAGGCCAATGGTGATAAGGGTTTGTTTGATAACTAAGGTAGAACCTTGGTCAACCCATAAGTCCAACAAATGGTTATGTTGTCGACTAGAACTCAGAAGGAGAGCCAGGATGGGGTTTGATGAAGAAAATGTAGTGGTAAAAAGTGATTTTCATGCCATGGAATCCTACAAAGAAAGATAGTGAAAGATGGTTAAAGACAAAATAGTTGGAGTTTGCATAGAAAGATAATAAGGGTTCCACGTATACACCACGCCCATACCTGCAGAGGTATGTGTTTACTGATTTCCATGAATAATATTTTTGTTTATTTCAAGATTTATTACATGAATGGTTGTTAAGGTTGAGAGATACTCATCCAAATAATCAGATTAGAACAATATTGTGGACTGTTGAAAATATCGTGTGGTTGGAAAGAGTTAATGATAAATTTAGGCGCGCAATGGATTTCTGGGGTTTATCACTAAGTTTGCAGTAGATACAACAAATTCATATACTATTGGAGAGCATGATTTATTGAAGGGATCCATAGGGAGGTACATCAGGTCTCGTTACACATCGATCAAGATCTTATTACATGATAAAGGCATGATGACCATGGAATTAGACAACTATATCACTCTGTGCGCATGGGAAAGTTGGTGGAAGCACTAAGGAAGATATGAGAAATGGAGAAGGATCTGGAGAGTATATATAAGAATGAGTCCATGGACCCTATCATGATGGATGATGAACATCACAAGGAAATCATAAGGAATACAGGTGTGACAGGAAACAAACGATCCTACCAATATAGGATGAATAATAAGAAGAGGGTTGTAGCAGAGTGAGAGGGATTGGAGAACAATGAGGAAGAGGTAGAGGATATTCATTCCATGGGGAAAATTGAGTTTATCCTGTGCACAAAATATGAGAGGAAAACCAGAGGTCATGGGTTCAGTGCATAAGAAGGATCTCCATTCCATATATGAATAGTGTGGAACCCACAACTCCATCTGCGACTGACACAAATTAAGAAGAAAAATAAATTAACCAACAAGTGATTAGTGGTATAAGAATTTTTTCAGGACATGGGTCCAGTAGCAGAAGTGAAATTTTACCAAGTAGAAATCAAGTTTATACACTGTGCAAACGTGGTAGGTCAACAAATTTCATAATGGCATGACAAGATCTAACTATCAGGTTACCAGACTTTTGAGGGGATGGGTTAGATGATCCATAAAAACATGTTTTCGAATTTGAGAAGATATGAGAAACAAAGTGTTAGAAAAACAGGACCATGGAGCAATAAAATAAAACAAATGAGGAAACAAAACACATAAGATACATAATACAATAGAGACACAGGTTTACATGGTTCACCCAGTGTGGGATACGTCCACCAGAGAAATTGGCAGGGCCTTCCTTTATTATTATCTAGCAAATGAAGGGATACAACTTACAACAAACCTATTGTAACTTCCTCTTATTTCTCTCATAGTATCTTATCTCAGAATATAATACTCACCATAATTCATAGCCACAATACATATACCTCATAACAGAGGGCTGCCCTCTAGGGAAAAAAACCCTAACATAATTTCTACCATTAGATCTGTGACCTTATAATGAATGGTCCAGATTTACAATGAAATTACAATATACATTTATAAGGTAATTTTTCCTTCATGGGATTTTCCCCCAAACCCCCATCAGGGGCCTGCTTGCCCCCGTACCCCCCAACTGAGGGGAAATCCCCCTGAACCCCACAGAGGGGGTAACCTCCCTCTGTACTCCCCCACGTGGAAGAGTGTACATAATTTTGCAGTGTAAATACTTCATGGGGTATAAACACAACTGAAAACAAAAGACCTCTGAATCAAGAAGATAATAAAGCTCCACAACCAACACATAGTATATTAAATAGAGAATACAAAGGTTGTGTAGTTGGAAATCAATTTTAGAGACCATGCATTATATTGGTACGTGGGTCTCTCAAAAAATAACCTAACATGAATACCTATAATTGTAGCACATGTGAAGAGGCAATTAATAAATGAATTTCAGAAACCTAGCTCAGAAGACCAGTTTATGAATGAAATGATAGAGATCAAGCAGAAATCAGGAGAATGAGTCTGGAAAGTGGACCAAAATTCAAGAGGTTAAAGGATAAGTTAAACTACTTTATTGTTGATACACAACATAGGAATTTGTTTGTTAATTCTCCTTTTCCCCACTTGAACTATCCTTTGAGACAATAGAAATTCCAAAGTCACAATGAGGACCTGTAGGCATCCTTACAGCTAGAGGAAAATCAATACAAGCATATAGATCCAGTTGTGGAAGAGTTGAAGAAATCCCTAAAGAACTTGACCTTACAGTTAAATCAGAACAAAGGAAAGGAGAAAAGAGGAGATGTCTGGTGTACAATGTGGATGACATAAGGTCATCACAAAAGTGAGTGTCCATTATTTTCATAGTATATTTGAGTGGTGTTGATGGGCGAAATCGACCGTCTGTCAACTGAGAGAGTGGAAGTTTGTCAACTGAGAGAGTGGAACCAGTCCGGGGTTGTCTAATAACCCAAGACGTTTGGGATGAACCACCCTGACGGGTTTAGCGGCTCCGTTAACCAATCTAAGGTCCTAAGAAAACAAAAATAAAAATAATCTAAACTAACTAATCTAACTAAAACTAAATAAAACAAACTAATAAAACTAATCTAACTAAAACAAACTAAACTAAAACTAATTATTAAAACAAACTAAACTAATCTAACTAACTATATATATAATCTACTAATTACTACTATACTAACTCTAACTAATTAACTAACTAACTACTAAATGAAATATAACTTATTCACAAAATGTACAATATCTACAATTTAAAGATTTAAGTAAAACCTGAAAAACTCGTTGATATTTTGTCCTAAGACAACAAGAAATATTTTTTGATGATTTTATAATTTTATAAACAAGAAATAAAATAGAAAACTAACTAAACTAAACTATTAATACACCAATTCTAATTACTAATCTAAACTAAAACATATATCTAACTGAGATACTAATAAATATACTTAAACAAATAAATGACAAGATGACCTGGAAACGCTCCAGGTTTGTCCTGTGTATGATGACTTTTTAGCAGATTGGAGGAAGGAAACTCGCATCGAATAATCCAGAAGCTTCTCGTAAACGATAGCTGCAATGCTCTTCAAGTGTGTTTGCAGGACAAACAAGACATAAAAATCACAACAATCATATAATTTATAAATCTTAACAATTAGGTAAACCTGTATGCAAAGACTTATACAAAATAATTCAATTGATGAAGAAGAGAAATCAGTCATTCATAAACTGAATCCAGTAATTGTTGTGTTTTTAAATTAGTGAAAGAAATCAGGCATGTATCACATTAATTCAATCATATCATTTTGCAAAAGACTATGATAGCTAAAGTAGTCATTAATCAGATGCAAATAGATAAGCATAAACATGAAACAAAAGATTGATATTATGAAAGCGAAAGCTGTAGCAGAACATCAACTTCTCTCTGAGTTTGTATTAAAAATGCATAGCCTGGTTCCCCACAAGTGAGGATGCTCCTTATTACAAAAAATAATAAGTATTTATAAGTTTTTCCACAGGGTAAAACCTCCCTGTGGAAGTTATAAAACTGTTTACATAAAATCTGGGAAGATATCCCAAGTTCAACTAAACTAGGAAACTAAAGTAAAAGTAAAACATCCAAATATCCTCTAAACTGTCCATCAAATCCCAAGCAATTCGAATTCACCTGAAAAGGACCAAAAATGAACAAGTTAGAGAGATATTTTATTAATAAAACAATAAAAATCTAATTCTATAGACTAGCTACAGAATCATGCGATTCTGTAGCTAGTCTAAATAAGATACAGAATCAGCATTGAGAATAATTCAAATATTTTTAAAGGATTAAATTTAATCATCATCGAAGAATTATTTGAAAACGAATCATTTGGTTTGAAATTGTTATACCATTCGAGATCAAACAGGATCCACATCAATTAAGTGAGTACAGAGATAGGCATACTCTGTTTTATTTTTGTTACCACAAAGTCGGGTGACAAAATGATATGGAAAAGCACCGTAATTATTTCACAACAAATTGAATCCAATAGTGGTGAAATCGTTTTGATATTCAATTGAAATCAACATAATCAAAACAAATCGCAAACACTTCATTATACTTGTTTTGTCAACAGGATAAATAATCGAATTGAACAGGATCATTTTCAAATCATGATAACTGTATAGGAAACGATTTAGGCTGTGAGCGAATTCAAACCATAACTGACTCATAACTGTTCACAAACAAAATCTTAATAGGATCAATCAAACATAGTTCATAATAGATATTGATCGCTTTTCATTGCACAGTGAGCAAACAAGATCGATTTTCCTTGACCAAAATCGTTCCATTCAAACGAATCATAACCAGGTTTGACCAATTCGTTTTAGAAATTTAAAATCAAGCAGATCAGCAATTACAATTGGAATCCAACTCATCAAATAATCTTTCCAACTCAAGAGTAAGAGGGAATTGAACATAAAATATTTTAACACAGTCATTACGAATCAAAATTGTTCCATGATTCGGGCGTGCATGCACAGGCTTAAATGAACATATTGTTTTTATAAAAACAGAGTCGTTGAAAATTATATGACAGAGCATATTGTAACCAACAAACTCAATAAAATCGTTTACCAACCACAGGATATGGATCATAATGAAATCAAATCCAAACGAATCACATTCTAAATTGATCGTGAAAAACTTCCTATTGGGAGTGGACACAAAACAAATTGAATTGAAAATGAACCAACAATTTTGTTAAATCCATCAAGCAGATAACCAAATCAAATCCAAACGAAGACAACTTAAATCCAATAAAAATCTATCGATAGCTATTCTGGGAATGATCAAATCATGTATCAAATCGAAATTTCGTTTTAATCAAAGAAAAACTATATATAGTATGCACACATTATAACAGATCCATTTCAAAATGAAAACAGAGCTATTCAAAAACAGAATTCAAATCAACCTATTTACTCACACAACTAAAACGATATTAAAATCCATACCTGTATGGCAACGAGATGGCTTGATCATGCCAATTTGGAGTTGATAATTGTCGTAGTTGATTCAACGTTTTTGAAAAGGATTGAGCCTGTTGTCTTCTGTTTCTTATCAATTGCTTGGAGTTGGTTTCGTTGATTGGACAACACTGCAATTTGGTCTTCCAGTGACTGGAATTTTGATTGGAATATAGGAACATCAATGTAATAACGTTCCAACCATAAATCGCATTGGTTACAAGAAGACTGTGTGGGGTTTGAAAGAGCAGGCGAGGGTTTGGACATGTGGATGAAGGTTTTGTTAGGTAACTTAATACCAAGGTAGTTGGGATCATTTATTAGGCAGGGGGGAAGATTTGTCACGAAATCGTAAGGTTGTTCGGGGAAAAAACCCTACGAGTAAGAATACTCGCTGGATAGAAAATGCTCTATGTCAGAATCGGAATCCTCACTTAGGATGATAGGGTCTCGTTCAACAGAGGGTTTAGGCTTGTTCCTTGCCATTCTTGAAATGAGACGGGCATTCCTTTTTCCTTTGGCATTAGCAGTAGGGTTTTCCTTGGGATTTTTGCTCATAGGTTTCTTTGTAGGCTCGGACTTGTCAATTTCAATGTCTAGTAAGTCAACACCAGGGTCAGCCGAGGGTTTAGGCAGTAGGATATGTAAAGGTACAGGCGGCTCAGCCTTGGTTTCAATTACCACAAGCTTGTCAACTGGGACAGGGTCTAAATCCCCAAAACCATTACGAGCGATGAAAGCTCTCCAGCTCTCACCACGCAAACTCAAATGATAAACAATGATAATCTTAGTAAGCCCACGATGAAACAGGCTACTGCTAGCCTTCTTCCTTTTAAATTTTTTCGACATTTTATATAAGCTGCGTTGAAAGTAGAAAGGCATGTTTAAAGGATACCCTATAAAAATCATCAGCAAACGCAGGTGGTAGAGAAACACGAGCCTGTATCAACCTTCACAGGTCACAAACTGCTTGACTAGCATTAAAAGGTCGTGCCATCGTGATTTGAGCATAGATATGGGCATACCTCCCTCACACGAGGTGACTTTGCGCGAGAGGAACAACAGTGTCCATGGCACCTCCTCGACCTTACAATTCTTGAACCAACGCTGCCCCAAGGATGGTAACCCTATAGCAAAGCTGATAAACTTTTCATCGATCTCCAACTGTATATCGCCCACCTTGTCTCTGCAGCCATCAAATGACATGGCAAACTGTCGTGCTACACAGAGGTTAAAACCCTCGAATCATTGTATAAAGGTGAGCCATCCGTTTTCCTCCAAATCCTTCTGGGCATTGTCAAACATTAACAGGGCCTGGTTGTTGTTTGGCTCGATTCGCACGACTGGTTCCATGGAGCCGAGCACATGGTAAGTCGATGGTTTGAATCACAACCACACAGGAGCAGAGTTGCCCGAGCTAACGAAGGTATGCGGGGAATAAGGAAATGCCAGCATGTGAAGGTGGTGGAGTTATTCACTGGCCATGCATAACAATTATTGCCACAGTACAACTGTCGATTTACATAGTAGTTCAACTCATTATAGCATAGTTCAACAATTATGTGAATTAGCCGACCAATAAAACACATAGTGAGTGTATAAACCAACGCGCCAAATCAACGCTATGCCAAAGTTTTTAACCATTAATATTCAAATTAAAACCAATACCAAACTCAACTATGTTCCAATGTATCAGCTCATATAATCAATAGTTTAACCAGCGTGCCAATGGATACATATAACCAACCAACCAATAGTTATGAAAACATAGTCATAGGCATAATATTAAAGATATATATGAAAGATTTAACCAAACACCCATGTATCTTATGAAACCAAAGGTCAAATAATTCAAACAACATATAAATCGATATGTCAATGCATTACAAAATCAATGAAACCAAGTCACAATCAATCAAAGTGTAACATCCTGCTCTGGCGCACTGAGATAACTTATTATTTGAGGACACTTGCTCGCAAGTGATTTGGACTTTTCTGATGTTAAAACAGTTATACTTGATTATGATGCATTATGATAGACGACATGATGTATTACTATTTGATGTAGACAGGTGCTATTCACTCAGTTTTATTGAGTGTGCAGGGTTTTGGACCTTGATGATGCAGAGGCATCGGTGGAACCCATTGGACTCCAGATTGAGTCAGGGAGTGTGCTAATTGGGTTGATTTATTTACTATGATATTTCATTGATTTGATGATTTGATGATTGACATGTTCTGACACGATTGTTGATGATGCAGGCTGACGATAGCTTGTCGACCAGACTCCAATATGGAGTAAAGGTGCCACACACGATTTCCAGAGAGGTTGAGGGAGAGGTGTGGACAACATCCCTGCCATAGCCTACTAGCACTCCCGCCATGGCTCGAACTGTAGGTTAACGATTACCTAGTTCGAGAGGATCCACGATGCCGTGAGGGCAGACTGCGACAGTCGCTCACGATGATTCTAAGGGGCGTGCAATAAGGCGGGGGCCTTATTCCTTAGAGCCCTTAGTCTCCCACAAGTTCACCTGGCGGAGTGTTGATTCCAGGGGTTATAGATGTCTACCAATCAGTCAAGTAAGCGAGTGGCACCCTTGGAGAACGTGGTGCATCATGAAGGGCACGTCACGCAAAAGAAACACAAGAAGCGAGTGGCACCCTTGGAGCACGTGGTGCATCCTGAAGGGCACGTTGCGCAAAAGAAATGAACGACGTGAGTGGAACCCTTGGAGCACATGGTGCATCCTGAAGGGCACGTCGCATTGATGTTGATGAAGGAAACAAACCTAAATAGCCCTAAGAAAATAACACCTTAAGAAATCCTTAAACAACTTCCCTAACCCAGTGTCGCCCAGTTCAGAATCTAAGTACTAAGTCTAAAACTTTTAGGGTAAAATTTTAGTCTAACCTTAAGAACAGACCCTGGAATAAAAATAACAATTTAAA
>ML776604.1:69684-111048 GCA_009831015.1 Picea engelmannii
GTTACAAGAATGAGGGTATTCACCTTGAGCCAGAAACGAATCATCTTCCATACTAGTCTTAGACTGAAAATACAATGATTCAAAGGAAAAACCAATTTGGTTGTCAATAAGAGCCTGATCAATAGATTCTACCTCCCTGTCTTATTCAACATTATCGGAAGGATCCTTCTCTTCTTGCGAAGAGAATTGTTCTTGTAGTTGAGTGATAAGATTTGCAATTGGTTCTTCATTCATGATTGAACATGACTGAATGGAAGGGATGGACGCATCATAGAAGAGATTTAATGCCAATGACATGTCACTGAGATTAAATTTACAGAAGATATGATAGACTCTTGTCAAAAAGTCTTCTGAAGATGAATCGTCGTTGATTAGCGAAGTATGAAATTCTTCACATAATTGATCAAAATCATAAATTTCAAAAGCATCTAGAAACTCATCTACAAATTGAAACCAATAAAAAATGTGACATGCTAGAAAGGATTCAACCCAATGTTTGATCCGACCTCTAATAGTAAAAGTGAACAGTCTGCATAAAACTCCTAAATCTGAGATGTCATGTTTGATGCATTTGCACCAAAACTTATTAAGGTGGTCTTTAGAAGACGTATTGCCTTCACCATCAAAGGTGAGTTTGGACAAGTGAGAGACTGTCTCATTGGGAACATCGGGTAATGAGAAGTTGAAAGCATGTTCCAACATAGTGATTTGGGGAGCCATGAGGGAAATTGAATAAATTTGAAATAAAGGCTCCTACAAGGCCATCTTGTCAGTCAGCCCTCCTTCTAGCGCCATTTGTTGATGGGTGAAATCGACCGTCCGTCAACTGAGAGAGTGGAACCGGTCCGGGGTTGTCTAATAACCCAAGCCGTTTGGAATGAACCACCCTGATGGGTTTAGCGGCTCCGTTAGCCGATCTAGGGTCCTAAGAAAACAAAAAGAAAAATAATCTAAACTAACTAATCTAACTAAAACTAAATAAAACTAACTAATAAAACTAATCTAACTAAAACTAACTAAACTAAAACTAATTATTAAAACAAACTAAACTAATCTAACTAAATATATATATATAATCTACTAATTATTACTATACTAACTCTAACTAATTAACTAACTAACTACTAAATGAAATATAACTTATTCACAAAATGTACAATATCTACAATTTACAGATTTAAGTAAAACTTGAAAAACTCATTGATATTCTGTCCTAAGACAGCAAGAGATATTTTTTGATGATTTTATAATTCTATAAACAAGAAATAAAACAAAAAACTAACTAAACTAAACTACTAATACACTAATTCTAATTACTAATCTAAACTAAAACATATATCTAACTGAGATACTAATAAATATATTTAAACAAATAAATGACAAGCTGACCTGGAAACGCTCCAGGTTTGTCCTATGTATGATGACCTTTTAGCAAATCAGAGGAAGGAAATTCGCACCAAATAATCCAGAAGCTTCTCGTAAACGATAGCTGCAATTCCCTTCAAGTGTGTTTGCAGGACAAACAAGACATAAAAATCACAACAATGATACAATTTATAAATCTTAACAATTAGGTAAACCTGTATGCAAAGACTTATACAAAATAATTCAATTGATGAAGAAGAGAAATATGTCATTCATAAACTGAATCCAGTAATTGCTGTGTTTTTAAATTAGTGAAAGAAATCAAGCATGTATCACATTAATTCAATCATATCATTTTGCAAAAGACTATGATAGCTAAACTATTCACTAATCAGATGCAAATAGATAAGCATAAACATGAAACAAAAGATTGATATTATGAAAGCGAAAGATTTAGCAGAACCTCAACTTCTGTCTCAGTTTGTATTAAAACTGCATAGCCTGGTTCTCCGACAAGTGAGGATGCTCCTTATTACAAAAAATAATAAGTATTTATAAGTTTTTCCACAGGGTAAAACCTCCCTGTGGAAGTTATAAAACTGTTTACATAAAATCTGGGAAGATATCCCAAGTTCAACTAAACTAGGAAACTAAAATAAAAGTAAAACATCCAAATATCCTCTAAACTGTCCATCAAATCCCAAGCAATTCGAATTCACTTAAAAAGGACCAAAAATGAACAAGTTAGAGAGATATTTTATTAATAAAACAATAAAAATCTAATTCTATAGACTAGCTACATAACCATGCAATTCTGTAGCTAGTCTAAATAAGATACAGAATCAACATTGAGATTAATTCAAATCTTTTTAAAGGATTAAATTTAATCATCATCCAAGAATTATTTGAAAACATATCATTTGGTTTGAAATTGTTATACCATTCGAGATCAAACCGGATCCACATCAATTAAGTGAGTACATAGATAGGCATACTCTGTTTTATTTTTGTTACCACAAAGTCCGGTGAAAAAATGATATGGAACATCACCGTAATCGTTTCACAACAAATCGAATCCAACAGTTGTGAAATCATTTTGATATTCAATTGAAATCAACATAATCAAAACAAATCGCAAACACTTTGTTATACTTGTCTTGTCAACAGGAGAAATAATCGAATCGAACAGGATCATTTTCAAATCATGATAACTGAATAGAAAACGATTTAGGCTGTGAGTGAATTCAAACCATAACTGACTCGTAACTGTTCACAAACAAAATCTTAACAGGATCAATCAAACAGAGTTCGTAATAGATATCGATCGCTTGTCATTGCACAGTGAGAAAATAAGATTGATTTTCCTTGACCAAAATCGTTCCATTCAAACGAATCATAACCGGGTTTGACCAATTCATTTTACAAATTTAAAATCAAACAGAGAAGCAATTACAATCGGAATCCAACTCATCAAATAATCTTGCCAACTCAAGAGTAAGAGGGAATCGAACAGAAAAGATTTTAACACAGTCATTACGAATCAAAATCGTTCCATGATTCAGGCGTGCATGCATAGGCTTAAATGAGCATATTGTTTTTATAAAAATAGAGTCATTGAAAATTATATGACAGAGCATATCGTAACCAACAAACTCAATAAAATCGTTTACCAACCACAACATATGGATCATAACAAAATCAAATCCAAACGAATCGCATTCTAAATTGATCGTGAAAAACTTCCTGTTGGGAGTGGACACAAAACGAATTGAATTGAAAACGAACCAACAATTTTGTTAACTCCATCAGGCAGATAACCAAATCAAATCCAAACGAAGACCACTTAAATCCAATAAAAATATATCGATAGATATTCTAGGAATTGTCAAATCATATATCAAATCAAAATTTATTTTTAATCAAAGCAAAACTATATATAGGATGCACACATTATAACAGAACCATTTCAAAATGCAAACAGAGCTATTCGAAAACAGAATTCAAATCAACCTATTTACTCACACAACTAAAATGATATTAAAATCCATACCTGTATGGCGACGAGACGGCTTGATCATGCCAATTTGGAGTTGATAACTGCCGTAGTTGATTCAATGTTTTTGAAAAGGATCAAGCCTGTTGTCTTCTGTTTCTTATCAATTACTTGGAGCTGATTTCGTTGATTGGACAACACTGCAATTTGGTCTTTCAGTGACTGGATTTTTGATTGGAGTATAGGAACATCAATGTAATAACGTTCCAACCATAAATGGCATTGGTTACAGGAAGACTGTGTGGGGTTTGAAAGAGCAGGCGAGGGTTTGGACATGTGGCTGAGGGTTTCGTTAGGTAACTTAATACCAGGGTATCTAGGATCATTTCTTAGGCAGGGAGGAAGATTCGTCACGAAATCGTAAGGTGGTTTGAGGCAAAAACCCTGCGAGTAAGGATACTCGCTAGCTAGAAAATGCTCTATGTCCGAATTGAAATCCTCACTTAGGATGATAGGGTCTCGTTCAACAGAGGTTTTAGGCTTGTTCCTTGCCATTCTCGAAATGAGACGGGCATTCCTTTTTCCTTTGGCATTAGTAGTAGGGTTTGCCTTGGGATTTTTTCTCATAGGTTTCTTTGTAGGCTCGGACTTGTCAGTTCCAATGTCTAGTAAGTCAACACCAAGGTCGGTCGAGGGTTTAGGCAGTAGGACATGTAAGGGTACAAGCGGCTCGGCCTTAGTTTCAATTACCACAGGCTTGTCAACCAGGACAGGGTCTAAATCCCCAAAACCATTACGAGCAATGAAATCTCTCCAGCTATCACCATGCAAACTCAAATGATAAACAACGATAAGCTTAGTAAGCCCATGATGAAACAGGTTACTGTCAGCCTTCTGCCTTTTAAATTTTTTCGACATTTTATATAAGCTGTGTTGAAAGTAGAAAGTAATGTTTAAAGGATACCCTATAAAAATCATCAGCAAATGCAGGTAGTAGAGAAACACGAGCCCGTATCGACCTTCACAGGTCACGAACTGCTTGACTAGCATTAAAAGGTCATGCCATCGTGATTTGAACATAGATATGGGCATACCTCTGTCACACGTGGTGACTTTGCACGAGAGGAACAACAGTGTCCATGGCACCTCCTCGACCTTACAATTCTTGAACCAACGTTGTCCCGAGGATGGTAACCCTGTAGCAGAGATGATAAACTTTTCATCGATCTCCAACTGTATATCGCCCACCTTGGCTCTGCAGCCATCAAATGACATGGAAAACTGTCGTGCTACACAGAGGTTAAAACCCTCGAATCGTTGTATAAAGGTGAGCCATCCGTTTTCCTCCAAATCCTTCTGGGCATTGTCAAACATTAACAGGGTCTGGTTACCATTTAGCTCTATTCGCACCACTGGTGCCATGGAGCCGAGCACATGGTAAGTCGATGGTTTGAATCACAACCACACAGGAGCAGAGTTTCCCAAGCTAACGGAGGTATGCGGGGAATAAGGGATAGGCATAAATGCCAGCATGCGAAGGTGGTGAAGTTATTCACTGGCCATGCATAACAATTATTTCCACAGTACAACCACGGATTTACATAGTATTTCAACTCATTATAGCATAGTTCAACAATTATGTGAATTAGCCGACCAATAAAACACATAGTGAGTGTATAAACCAACGCACCAAATCAACGTTATGCCAAAGTTTTTAACCATTAATATTCAAATTAAAACCAATACCAAACTCAACTATGCACCAATGTATCATCTCATATAATCAATAGTTTAACCAATGTGCCAATGGATACATATAACCAACCAACCAATAGTTATGAAAACATAGTCATAGGCATCATATTAAAGATATATATGAAATATTTAACCAAACACCCATGTATCTTATGAAACCAAAGGTCAAATAGTTCAAACAACATATAAATCCATATGTCAATGCATTACAAACTCAATGAAACCAAGTCACAATCAATCGAAGTATGAGTACCGATCAAAGGATGCTGCCAGTTGCATAACAATAAGCGAAATGTAAGTGTAAATAGGCATACTGACAAGAAAGATAATGACTGTTCGAATAGTGATTTTAATGTGACTTCGAAAGACTAATGTTTTCACGCTTACAATCGTGAAAACAAAACGAAAATAAGTGCGTAAAAAGGCGCAAAGAATAAAAGTGTCATTTATTTGAAAAATTGCAATGAAAATTTGATGTTTGTAAAACATTGGTGTAGGCAGCTTTTAAGACAATGGAAAAAGTGAATTCACTGCCAACAAGTGGGTATGCCAAACCCTTTGGATTCAGGAGGAACATGATGTGATATTTTCAAAACACATGGCCATGATCCCTATCATTTACCTTTGATGCATAAATATCATATAGTTCGGAAGAGTACATTTTGTAACTTTTCTAAGTGAGTTGGACATGAAGACCAGGGCTGTAGAACCTTGGAGATGATGAAAGAAAGGATTGCAGATACATACAGGGTGCTTATTGAATATGTAATAGGAAAATATGCACAACAATCACAATATAGCACTATGCAACAACCACATTACAATCTTGGCCATCTATTTGCAACACAACCCCGGTATAATGCATAATATTTTCAAGGGAAACAATGGTATAATCCTTCACAACAGTGTGCAACACCACAATAGTACAATAAACCACAACCACAGTATAATCAAGGACCTCAGCATAACACATTGCATGGAGATAATAAAGGAAATAGAGGAGGCTTCAGAGGAGGTCATGGAGGAAGAGGATTTGGAGGAGGCCGAGGACCAATAGTGTGTCATAACTATCAGAAACCAGGGAACTATGAAAGATATTTCCCACAACCACTTGTGACATGTATGTATTTTCATGAAACAGAACATGAAATATAAGATTGTCCAACGCAATTGATAAAAATACAAGACAGGAGGAACCAGGATAATCAAAACGTGCAATGGATCAGGGTGGAAAATAGAGAAGAAGATGGGAAGAATATTAACATAGTGACTATAGGTGGAGCCAAGAGACGATAATATGTAGCCAAAAAGGATCATGGCCCGTACTAGTGTGTTAGGAATAATACAATCCCTGGAATTTTTTTTGATGTACATAGAGAGAAAGAGATATTCAAAGAAGCTAGATAAGAGATCTTGAAGTTAATATCGCATCCACTTCAGGAACAAAGCCAGTAGATGAGATACTAGTCTATGACATGCATTCATTATTTGATCAAACCAATCAAGATGAGTCTTCAAAACAATTAAGTAACTTAAGAAACTTTTTGGGAGCTTGTGTCAAATTGTTGAGTGATAAAAATTCCTTACAAATACTGCAGAATCTATTTGAAAAGTGTAATCCTAGGAAAGTGGGGGTAAAAAGAGTAAATCGAGTTCGAAATAAGAGAAGAACCAGTAGGGAATTCATATTGAATGCTAACATAGGATATTTCAATATGGGGGATAGTATACTAGAATTAGGATCCAAAGTCAATGTTCTAGCAAAGAAAACCTAGGAAGCTATGGGATAACGATAATTGGGGTATTCACCTATTCAGTTGAAGTTAGAAAAGCATCACAAAGTGGCGCCAATAGGAAGTTTGAATGGGATTCTAGTATATCTAGATTCTGTGCACACCATGGATGACTTTGAAGTCATTGACATAGTGGATAATAGTTCTCCATATCCAACACTATTGGGTCTGGATTGTGCCTTTCATAACTAGACTATTATCAATTTGAAGACAAGTAAGATGATATTTGAGTCTATAGAATACAAATTTATTGCACCATTGGATCCCTCAAAAGGAGGCAGGTATGTGGAACCTGTGATGGATAATATTCTTACAAAATATGTGAATCAACTATATAGAATTAGCACACGTTGAGAATATTGTATCAACCCAACTACAAATGGCATGCTCAATTGGAGGAGTATTAGTTCTTGTGCTTCAGACTTTGACATAGGAATGGAAAACTGGAAACAATGATTACATGAATTATATACAAGGAGACGTGCCAGAATGACGTGGGCACTGAGATGGGTTGATATAGAGGTAAGAGAACCTCCAACATTATTATGGATTAAATAATTTAAAAGATTTTTTTATAAAATATGAGGTAGAAGTTATAGAAAATAATATATTACCAGTGTTAGATATTCCTTCAAAATCTACACCTGCAAGATGGTGGGGTACACACAAGGAAAATATCAACAATTGGTTTAAATGAAAAAGGTTATTGTGCATAAGATTCAACGCAGAACATGAGCATAAAGATGAGGAGAAATATGAAGGATTTTGACAACCCCAATAGCATGTATATAAGTGCATAGTTCAATTGATATTATTACCACAAGAAGAATGGACACGCCATTTTATTCACACACTAGAAGGCATTCCAATGAACTGGTATACAGAACAAGAAAAATGTAGAGTAACTATTAATTAGGAACAAATACAACAAAAAATTGTAGTTACATTTTCCTTTGAGAATGATAGTCCAGAGATTGATACAACACTAAAAGTGGTAATAGATAGGATATTTGAAGAACCAGTGTTTGAAATAATTCCATCATATTAGATGTAGGCTAGTCAGACAGTTAAACAATTTCTACATTGTTATCACGTAGCAGAAGCAGAGGAACCAACAGAAGATAATTTGCGCCATATCTAGATCCTAGAAGTAGAAGGTGAAAAGGAAGTAGAAGGTCCAAAGATTTATTTATAAGATTATGTTTCACCATTAAATATCTAGAAGGTAAATATTGGAACTGCAGAAAACCCAAAGATGGCTAGTATTGGATATTGTTGGCATAATCAGACAATAGAAAAGATCACAAAATTATTGTGCGTGTACAATGACTTATTACCAACAACATTATCAGAGATGAAGGGGTTAGCATGAGATATATGAGAGATGAATATCCCATTCAATCTAGAAGAAAGACCTATCAGACATATGCCTTATAGATTGAATCCAATATACAAAGAGAAGGTGAAGACAAAAATTGACAACATGCTAGAAGTTGGTGTTATAGAACATGTATAAGAGTCAGAGGGGATCAGTCCTATGGTGTTATAAGAAAAGAAGCATGGAGGGATTATAATTTGTGTAGATTTGATAAAATTGAATGATTCTTCCCTACGTGATCCTTTCCCTACCCCATTACAGACAAAGTTTTGGAGAATGTAGGGGGCCAAGAAGCTTATTCTTCTACAGATGTATTTTCAGGTTATCATCATATTAGGATAACACCTGAATATAGGAATGAGACAAAATTTTATATAGAGTGGGGTTCATTTCAGTATACAGTTATGCCATTTGGTTTGAGTAATGCAGCACAGATGTTTTCAATATTAGTAGTAGCATCTTTTAAGGAATTTATTCATAAGTTTTTGGAGGTTTACTTGGATGATTGGACATTGTTCAGTTTGCTGAAAGATCATGTTGAAGTATTAAGAATGATGTTGGATAGATGCATACATTGTCATATCTCATTAAATATTAAAAAATGTATTTTCAGCGCACCTTTTGGCATTTTGTTAGGGCATGTGGTGTGTAAACAAGGTCTATTGGTTGATCCTGCCAAAATTGTTATCATAGTTAACTTACCACCACTAAATTCAGTGCACCATTTGAAGAGTACATTGGGCCATATAGGGTATTATAGAATGAATTATCTAGGGCCATATCAGATAAAGACAGTCAGAGATGGAGGTCTTGTATAGCTGCAAAACTTAGTAGGAAAGGAAGTGCAAGAAATGGTGAATGTTAGTCGAATAAAACTGTATAGGGACAATCGACCTATTAAATCTCAATAGTTGCAGTGCAACAAGTAGACTTGTACATATTGTAAATAGTAGGAGATAAAAGAAGAAAAAGGAGGATAAAAACAGAAAAATGAAGAAAAATACAAGATAAGTAATTAGGAGGAATAAGGGAGAGATAGATAATCCAGGAATGACACCACACAACAAATGGTGAGACACAATTTGGAATATTGCACACATGAAAAATTAGAGATCGTGCAAATAACTAGAAAACTTAAAAACAATTCTATAATAAGGAAAACGCACGGGAAATTTTGACACTTAGATTATTTTTAGAAACAAATAACTTAAGAGCATGAGAAAAGGGTGATTGAGAAATAGGAAAATCCAGTCAATTGTGTGTAAAACTAGTTAGATGGAACCCCTGAAGGTTGGCACTCTGAGACATTTTGTAAGAGTGACTCGACAGGAAGGAAGGAAGAAGGAAAGAATCGAAGAAACAAAGAATTTTGTGGAGTTGGAGGAAGTTACGACATCATAAATCAAATCTATTAGTCCTACCAAAATAGAGGAAGAAATATCAACCAAAGAATAGGTGAAAGCAAGTTAGAGAGAAAAAAACTCTAACGACAACACAAACCCTAGTCTTGAAAACCTTGCAGAAGCGGAGGAAAAGGAAAAACATAAGAATAAAGTCATAGAAGAGGTTGAAGGATATCTCGAGGGAGAAACCACATAAGAAAGCATAGTTATGGGTATGAAGAGAAAAGAACCAAGCGCAGTAGAAATCACTTTACCTCATCTCCTAGATGTTGTAGTTGGAGTGGAGGATCTATTATGAAGGTGTCAAAACTAAAATATGTGGATCAATTTGTAACCTACACCATGAAGTTTCTTGACTTTTCAAACGAATATTACCTAGAAAACAGGGGGGAGGTAGGAAACCCATCTTGGAGCCTTTGCAATGGGTTATAGATCTCTGCAACTCATGCATTATGAATCTGTTGGACATACCACATTTCAGTTGTGGTAAAAATGTAGTCCATTTTGTGAAACAACTATTTGTGAGGGTACATGGAGGTATCCTATGTATGGACATGCCAGTTCCCAGAGACATGGATTTCATAGATAAGATCATAGGGTTTCCTTCAAGTGTTGTAAAGGCATAAGACTATTTGGACAATAAATCTAGGGATAAAGAAATTGCAAAGGAAGTAAAAGAACATTTCAAGAAAAATAGGGGAACTCGATGAATAATCATCAAGGATATCAACAACCATGCAATAAAGTTTTCTATAAAGTTGATGGCTTGCAAACTGTTGAGGAAGTTCATAAAGGAAGAAGCCCTAACAAGAGTTATAGCAATAGTTGCGCAATGTGCAAAGGGTGTAGTTTTCAGCTGAACACAATATTTGTTGAACCAATTTTTTATAGATTGCAGAGATGCAATGGACAATAGAACATAATTCCATTACTCTTGGTTTTTAATATTAATAGCATTGGTGGGATGGAAGGAGCCTAATTTTTTAGCATTCCTCGACCAAAAAGGGAAGTGTTGTGCAAAACACTATAAAACGTTGTGGTAACAAAAGGACTCCAAGAACCAATAGGCGAAGAATGGAATGTTTTCCATGTTATTGGAAGATATGTAGGAGACGACAACTAATTTATGGAGGATTCCAATTGAAGTGGTTCAATAAAATGAACGAATCTCTAATTTAAGGGCTTAAAGACACCATTTATCGATTCATGCAAGAAGTTATCTAAAGAAGAAGTGGTTGAAAATGAGGAAGTGGACTGGATCATAAAATGTTGTCCAACGTGGTGAAAGGTTCCAACAAAAGGAACAAATCCTAAGGATCAAGCAAAAGGAGGTACATCAAATAAGACAAGCAGTCCAACAGACAATACAAGGAAGGTTGTAGAGCACAGTCAAGCCTCAGGAAGTAGAATAGAAAGTAAGAAATAAAGAGATTGTGTTGAGGAAAAAGACAAAAGGGGATGGAGAGAAGGGAGATAGCTCTCATCCAAGGGAATTAAAAAATGGGGTAGCATAAAAGAAGAAAACCGAAGCGCAGAACTCAACCTCAACGAATAAGAGGACTGGAACACATGAGGCAGAAATAAGGAAAAAGAATAAATATGACAAGAATCCTCAAACCATCACTATTACAGAGGATGATGCAGAGTTGGTCGCAAACAAAGTCTAATATAGAGGAAAGGATGTAGTACGAGAAACAGAGGAAAAAAGGGAAGAAATTATGGAAAAATTAGTAGAAGTACATGACATCTTACAGAGACTGAAACTAAATGCAGCGCATCATCCAGGAGAAAAACAGATAGAAAAAGAAAATGAAGCATAAATGCATAAAGAGAAAGAATAGGTTGTGAAGTTAGTAGTAGTGAGCAGTGACAGACTCCAAGTCACACAAGAAATGTTGGAGGTGGATGAACACAAAATGCAGAGACCAGTAAAGGACATGGAACATCTAGAGTTGGTTCTCATGAATATACCCAAAACATCATTATATGGAATACAAGTGAGTGTAATGCAGGAAGTACAGACTAGAGCTATGGAGGATGCCACCAAACTAGCAATCGACCCTGAGGTGAAGGAGATTTTGCAAGTGACATGTGAAAATATCATTCTATAAAAGGAGGAAGAGAAGAAACACACAAATAGCTTAGATAGGAAACTTTCATAGGTATATAGAATCATACCAGAATGTCCACAGGCACATGAGGTTACAATAGGAGAAAAGATATAGCAGATTGCACAGACAATGGAGAAATACAAACAAGAGATAGCAAACTTAACAAAGAAATTAACTCCGAACACACCTCCAGAAGTACAGGAGCATATAGAGAAAGAGGATACATACCATGTGAAGAATATAGCGCAGGATGTTAAAGAAGTGGAAGAACAATATAACAAGACTACACATTTTTGGACCAGCCTAGAAGAAGATGAAAATATCCAACAACTAGAGAAGAAAGAAGAAAAATTGAACATGGTGGTTTGTTACGAGGAAAATCACTCTATGGAATGTGGTAAACCACAATAGACAGAATTATTGTAGAAATCAACTCTAATCCCAAGTATGCTATGTAAATGAAAAATCTAACAATACAATATAAAGATCCTACCTCGTCCGTATGTTTGATGAAGACCATCATTGAGCACACAACTCAAACATTTATACCTGCAACTTGTCCTCAAAAACCAAGATACACAATCATATGGTGATAATATATAAAGTTAGCACATACAATAGCATAATCCATTAGCATTCATAACAAATACGCCCATTGAATAAGAATTCAAATATTTTCAAGATATCAATTGGATGAGAACAAAGTATTTCTATTAAAATATGATCAACATAAGTTTATAAGTGAAAAAATTTTCTATCAGCACGTCTGGGAACTGAGAAACTAAGTCCCTTCCATTTGGGCCTCCTCCACATCAATCCTACACCAAAGGAAAGATCATATAAAAGAGACAATAAGGTTCTCCATCAAAGAGGGAAGACCTTGGGGGATGAGCAATGTATTCAGACATTAAAGGAAAAAGGGATGCAAACTCAATGTGAATTGAAAAATTCTCTAGAGTAGCTTTGCTCTCAAAATTTGAATTCTCTCCTCCTTCCACAGTTTGGATATGGCCCAATTTATATCCTTCAAATGGAACTGAAGGGTCGAGTCAGAACGTTTACACTATATAGAAGTTCAAGGATCATGTATCTTGTGACATGACATGGAAGCCCAACACAATTTTTCATTTTGCGCATCAAACTTGATGTACGCATGATGTAGTAGTGCAACCTACATATGAAGATGTTGTATAACTTGCAGGTTGCGTATATGTGGAAAAATATGATTGTTTAGCTCTGGGAAATTGTAACATCCCGCTCTTGCGCGCTGAGGAAACTTATTCTTTGAGGACACTTGCTCGCAAGTGATCCAAATTTTATGCTATTAAAACATTGATTTTGATTATGAGGCGTTATGGGTTGATGACTTGTTGTTTTACTGCATTGACATAGACATGTGCTATTGACTCGGTTTCACTGAGTGTGCAGGATCTTGGACCTCGAGGATGTAGAGGCATTGATGGAACCCCTTGGACTCGGGATCGATTCGGGGAGTGTACAATTGGGTTTTGAATGTTTTATAGGTGATATTAGTGCATTTGATTAGATGATATGATATGGATATATTCTGACATGATTTGCTGATGATGTAGGCTCATGATAGCTTGTCGACCAGACTCACATGTGGAGTAAAGGGGTCACGCACGACTACCATAGAAGTTGAGGGAGAGGTGTGGACAGGAGCCCTGCCACATCTTACTAGCACTCTCCTCGTGGCTCGAATGGTAGGTTAACATTTACCTAGTTAAAGAGAACCCATGATTCCATGAGGGAAGATTATGACAGTCACTCACGGTGATTCTAAGGGGCGCGCAATAAGGCAGGTGCTTTATTCCTTAGAGGCCCTTAGTCTCCCACAAGTTCACTTGGTAAAGTATTGACTCCAAGGGTTTTTGACGTCTACCAAGTTAGTCAAGAGGCGTGTGGCACCCTTGGAGCACTTGGTGCATCCTAAAGGGAACCTCACGCAAGAAAAATGGAAAGATGCAAGTGGAACCCTTGGAGAACGTGGTGCATCCTGAAGGGCATGCCGCACAAGGGAATAGATGCGGCGAGTGGCACCCTTGGAACACCTAGTGCATATTGAAGGGCATGTCACATTGTTAATGATAAATGAATGAACCTAGACGTCCTCAGGACAAATAACATGATAAGAATTTTTAAAACAATTTCCCTAATAAAATGTCGCCCAGCACAAAAATTTAAGGTCCAGGTCTAAATTATGTTAGTGGTAAAATTTTATCTTTTTAAAATTATATATATATATATATATATATATATATATATACAAAATAAAAATAAAAACAACATAAATAATAATTATAATCTTCGTTAAATCTTGTAACAAGAAGTGGGTAAGCAATTTAAATGATTCATAAAAATCTGTTAGGATAAAATTTAAAAAGGGAAATAATTGTTTTATTACTTTATGATCATTTAAAATTTATTAATTAAAAAGGAATAAGGAAAAAAAAAGCGGTTAATTTCTACACATGCGAATTTGAATTCTAAATGAAAAGGGGAAAGAGGGAAATCTAAAATATTTAGGAAACTAGGAAAAGAGGGAAACACAAAAGGAAAATGGAAACACAAGGGAAAAAGATGAAAGTCAAACTTAGTAAGGTATCTAGCATATAAGAGCTTTCTAATTTTAAACTGAACTAGCAAATTAATAATGGGGAAAGTCATTAAAACCTGTAAGGGATTTTGGAGACACCTAGGAGAGATTCTAGGAGTGACTCTAGGTGGGTGAGGGAAATAGGGGTAATTAATTAATTAAAGAAATTAATTTATGGAGGAATGAAGGGGATGGGTGAAACTTGTACGGGGAGGATTTTTAGGATTTAATTTATTAAACATTAAATTAAATGGGATTTTGGGAAGGTAAAGGACTTGGAAACTCTATTTAATGGAGGGAGGATAAGGATGAATGATATCTTCTGTTTGCATAGTGTTACGCTGCAGAAATCTCTACTTGACGGACTTAGCTTGTGGGAGCTGGGATACCCATATCGGTGAGGAGTGGTAGCTTGGCCTTGCGAGGCGAGTTTGGAGATAGTTGAATCTCTGGATAGTGTGTGTGGCCCCTTTGCATCTCGGGGGGCTAAGGGGGAAGAAGCGTACCCCTAGAATAGGCTGGGAGGTACCGGTGAAGTCTCGTCGATCGGCAAGAGGGAGTTGCATGGGGCGCGCGGGATGCCACTCAGAGTGGGTGATCAGGAAATGATACGCTCTCTTCACTTTTTTATGGTAGATTGTTGTAGGATTTATGCTTGGATATGCATGTTTAATTGAGTAAGTGAACTAATTGTCTAGATTGATGACTGGAATTTCCCATAGCCTTAGCTGGTTGATTGATTGATTTCCCTTGGCTTTTGATTCCCGGCATGTCTTGACTGTCCTGTGGTTTTTTTTATTATGATTGATTGTAGTCCATTTTTCCTTTGTCCTTAGCTCATAAGTCCTCGCCTGGGCATTCGGCTAGGAGCTTGGTCTACAGTCGTCGCTTCGACGTTAATAGACCTATGGATCTCAATGTCGTGCCTTTCTATGTGAGGATGATGAGCGAAGGATGAACCTATCAGTTGTCTACCTCCATTGTTTTCCTTGGTTGATTGGATCCTTTTGGTTCTCTTACTATTGTCTCCATTTTGTACTGGTATTCTGGCAATGGAAACACGGATTGATTCATGTCTACATTTTTTATTGGTATTCCGGCAATGGAAAAATGAATTGATTCATGTCTATATTTTGTATTGGTATTATGGAAATGGAAAAATGAATTGATTCATGTCTGCATTTTGTATGGGTATTCGGGCAATGGAAAAATGAATTGATTAATGTTTTCATTTTGTATTGGTATCCCAGGCATTTGAAAATGTTTATCACTGTCTGTGTTTCCTGCTATTACAATGAATTTAATTTCCACGATTTTAATACTCTGTTTTTTTTTATTCCCACGTCTTTTTTTACTGTCATGAACTTTTAATTCTACACTGTTTCCACAGTTACATCTCCACGATTTTATTACACCAGTTTTATTCCCATGACCTGGACTATCACATGGATTCTTTTCTTTATTGTTACCAAAGGTTTTGTCCCCACGACTTGGACTGTCACATGGATTCTAATTCTTTACTGTTACCAGATTTTGTTACCACGATTTTAATTCCAGAGATTATTACCACCGACTCTACTACCACGATTGAATGTCATCGATTTCATTCCTTACTGTTACCAGGACTTGACTTCCCACGATTTGATCCAGAACGTTTGCCTGATGGGCTGTTTAAAACGCCCACGATTTCTTCTTAAAAATGTTTGTGGAGTGGTTGTTGAATTCACCCATGTTTTTTGCCATTTAATTCATAACCTGACTTGTTGGAATGATCACGGTTGATATTTAAAAATTGACTAAGTTGTTGTTGAATTCACCTATGTTTTTAGCCTTTTAATTCATAAACTGACTTGCTGGACTGACCACGTTTGCCTTTTAAATTTGGGGTATTTTTGTCGTTGAATGGGCACGATTTTCCACCAACTATGTATTGTGTTTTTGTTGTTATTGCTGCAGCGTTGTCTTGGGTCCATTAACTGCCTAGATTTTTTCCACAGTGAATAAAATGGTTAACACATAGGTAAATTCCTTTTTAATGTAAGATTCATTGTTAGGTAATTGTCATATTAATTGCCAGAACAATTGTTACAACAATGTAAATGGCCAACAGATTTATTCTTTTGATTAAATTCCACAGCGAGATAAATGTTAACTAACACCTTAAATGCCTGGTTATTGCTATATTACTTGTTATGACAACAATCATGTAAATTACCTTGTTAATGCGCTATTAATTTTTATGTTAATGGTCATGTAATTGCCTTGTTATTTCTATATTAATTGTGAAGTAACCTCTATGTTAATTTCCTCACTAAATTGCTCCAGCACTGCTAATAGTTAGTAGTTTCCTTCTAATTTTAATAGACATCTACTATTGTTAGTTCGATCAATATAACTATATTACATGTTGAGATATAATTGTTCATCAGTGTTATAAAAGTAGCATTCTACATCAATATTGTTAATATTGTCATTTAAGTTAATGGCTAGTTGGATGGAGATTTTGGATTATTATAGCATGGTCCATTTAGGTTGTAATAATGATTAAAATTAGATGGGTGAGTACAAACTAGATTGCCAATTTTAGACTTGCTTATAATTGAGGTTAGTTGTATTTATAATTATGGTACTAGTAATGATTACTTAGACTTTCTAGATGGTTTGTATTCACGTTAAATTAGCGAGTGCATTAATGACTAATTGCAATTAACGTGCCCGTTCAGAATGGAACCCTTGTTAAAATAGATTGTAATCATTGACTAGTTTAGATTGGGTGATTGGTTGGGTCATGGATGATGTCGGATATTGGCTTGCGTAATCCCTAGTCTTCAGCCTCTGGCACTTCGTTGACCTGTTGTTGGGGTATGTTTGTGGTTTTCATCTTAGTATTCAGTTTCTAGAGTGTCGATTTTATCTAGATTCATTGGTCCAGATAGGATGTGTTGAACCAAGGTTATTGATGCATCTATCACCTGGGAACAACATGATTCATGATGAGGGGATCATGGCACACCTTGGGGGATAGCGGCGAATGAGATCTTAGCTGGAGTAGGTGGTTTTGTGTGAGTGTTGTCGAGCATGCAAGTTGCTCTTGGCGTAAGGGTCGAACGCCTTCAGGCGTTAGGTCTGCGTGATTTGAGGTTCTAGTCCTTGTTCATTTAGGCCGTGATGTCAGGATGGGTATGTTTTCAATTAGCTTGTATGTCTGGTCATGTTGAGTCGGGTGGGTAGTCGTCCTCCTTGTTATTTTGCGCATGTTTGCCCAGTTTCCGTTGTGTCTGTGCGCGATGTCGTAGTTTCCTGTTACCTGGGTTGCATGCTTTTGTTCGTTGTTTGGGGTGTGGTCAAACTTTTGTTGTCATTGCCTTTGTGCCCTTAATTATTCAAAAAAAAAAAAAAAATCGCCCGTGGCCACATTAATCTGGTTGCTAGATATGGTATCAGAGGAAAGTTCAACCCGTGACCTGGGATTTCTACGCCTTTCATTGATATGATTTGATTATAATGTTGCTAATTGATTTGAATTGTATTTGTGAAAGTAATCATGGTTAGAGGATGTCGTTGAGGTAGACGACGGGGTGCTATGGGAGGAGGCGTGATGCCTCCAGTAGAAACCATGCCTGAGGGGTCTAAGCCTCGGGGAGACCAACAGGTTGTTGGGCAGGAGAAGATAGCAATTGGTGATGTGTTCAAAATGATCAGATCTTTTCAGTGCAAGTCTGAGGAATTGATTAGTTGTTTGGATAGAGATGAGGCCAGGGCACCGACACCCCCTGAGGGTCCACTACGCACTTTGGTCGTTACTGGTAGCATTCACCGTGAACTCGAGAAGGTCAAATTTCCTGAGTTCTTTGGTGCCCCGGACAACACAGCAGTAGAGACATGGTTGGAGAATATGGCGATGTGATTTTCACTTCTTGATTATACCTCTAACATGAAGGTTTGCATGACGTTCTTCCAACTAAAAGGAAGTTCTCTTTTATGGTGGAAGATGCTCCTACAGTAGCTGAACATGGCCGTCGAAGACGTGTCATGGGAACTTTTTGAGGAACGGTTCTGAGAGAGATACCTATCAGAGGAATTCATTGAGCATCAACTCAACGAGTTCAATGCCTTACGACAAGGCGATCGTATAGTGCCCGAGTATGAGGCCCATTTTATGGAGTTGCTTCGGTATGCTCCACATCTTAACACTGAGAAAATCAAGGTCAACAGGTTCGTGTTCGACCTTAATGGCATCATATGTGCAAAGGTTAGGATTATGATCCGTCAAACCTTGCATGATGTCATCCAGAAGGCCCTCATAGCAAAGGAGGAGCTTATCAGCAGGGGTAAAAACAAGACTCCAGCCAGACTAACAAGGCAGGTTTCATCTGGTGCGCAGCAGCACTAGACACCAGCCAGACATAGGCCCAAAAATCGTGGCTTCCAGAGAGGACCCACTTTCACTACACCTCGACGACTGATGCCTCAGCAGTGGACACCTTATCAGGGACCACAACATCAACAACAGTATCGACTGTAGAAGCAACATTTTAAGCCTGTTCAGTAGAACAGACCAGGATTCTAGGTCAGTGGGCCGTCATGTTCTACTTCAGGTACTAGGACTACTGGACTGAAGAAAGGGTGTTGGATGTGTGGGGAGCCACACTACCAGCGCAACTACCCCATGGAGAGGACTATATCATCTAGATCATTCGGACCCACTACCGTGGGAGATTTGGGCAAGGCCCATCGGATTCATGCAGTGGTGAATAATCACCAGGAAGAGCATTAGTCAACTGTGCTCGAGACGACAGGTACCGTCGCTGACCAAACCCTTAGTATTTTGATATATCTTGGTGCTATCGAGAGCTTCATTTCTGGTGCACCTCTAAAAAGGATTAAGGTAAAGGAATTCAAACAGGATGAGTTTATCTTCGTAGAGATGTCTTCGGGAGACAAACAAAAGGTTGGAGGAAAGGTTACGGGTTGTATCCTTAACTTCGAAGAGTTTTTCACCAGGGCCAACCTGTATGTCACGATCTTAGGATCTTATGAAGTCGTGATCGGTATGGACTGGTTGGAATTGCATGAGGTGATACTCAACTACAAGACGAAACAGTTGAGCTTGGTCGATGATGAAGGATAGAGATGAGTGATTGTAGGCCGGAACCAGGGAGTTTCCCTGAGGTTCATCTCTTCCTTGCAGCTTTGAAAGAGAATGCATAAGGTATGTAAGATTTATGTTCTCCTTGCCCTAAACGAGAAGGGAGTAGTGGATGGTTTAGAACACCTTCCGATGGTGAGACAGTTTGTAGACATATTTCCAAAGGAGCTACCTAGGATGTGTCGGAGAGGGAATTGGAGTTTACTATAGACATAAAACCAGGAACTTAACCGATATCCAAAATGCCTTATCAGATGTTGACCCCGGAGTTACAAGAGTTGATAATGCAACTTAAGGAATTGTTGGAACTAGGACTGATACGTCCAAGTGTGTCACCGTGGGGTGTGCCTGTTATTTTCATAAGAAAGAAGAATGGGTATTGGAGGCTCTACATTGACTACCATTAGTTTAATAAGGAAACGATCAAGAATTAGTATCCGTTTCCGAGGATTGATGATTTGTTCGATCAAATGAATGGCACGACAGTGTTCTCAAAAATCGACTTGCGATCAGGATACCACCAGTTACAGATTAAGGAATATGGAGTTCTTAAGACTGCCTTTAAGATGAGGTTTGGACATTATGAGTTTATTGTTTTACCGTTTGGACTGACAAACGCCCCTGGGTTATTTATGAGTTTTATGAATGGGGTGTTCCACAAATACTTGGAAAAGTTCATCCAAGTATTCATTGACAATATTTTGATTTACTCTCGGACAACGGAGGAGCATGACGAGCACTTGCGCTTGGTACTATAGTTTCTATGAGAGCACAAATTATATGGGAAGTTTTCCAAATGGTCATTTTATCAATTGAAGATTCACTACTTAGGGAATTTCATCTCCAGTGAAGGCATCGTCGTGGATCCAACAAAGTTCGAGGCTATTATGGAATGGCCTCCACCGAAGAATTTCTCGGAAGTTTGTAGCTTCATGGGTTTAGAAGGATACTATCGACGGTTCGTCTTAGGATTTTTGAGGATAGAAAATATGATAACGGAATTGCATAAGAAGAACAAGAAGTTTTTTTGGACTGAGAAATGAGTGGAAGCATTTTAGAGGCTCAAGGAGTTGTTGACAACAATCTCAATACTAAAGGTCCCTGACATGGACACATACTTCTTGGTATGCACTGATGCATCCAAGGAAGGCTTAGGGGGAGTCTTTATGCAAAACCGATGAGTGATCACTTACATCTTAAGGAAACTGAGAAGGCATGAGGAGAACTACAGGATGCATGACTTGGAGTTGTTAGCCAATATTTATGCCTTCAAGGTTTAGAGACACTACCTTGTTGGATGAAAGTTTGAACTAAAAATGGACCACTATGGACTACAACACATCTTTACACAAAGAGACTTGAATGGGTGACAACGACATTGGTCGGAATTCCTTAGCGAGTATGACTTCGAGATTGCTTACATAAAAGGAATAGTGAACTGAGTGGCAGATGCATTGAGTCGAAGACCACGCATCTTTTCGGTGTTGCCTCTTCAGATGAATCTACATGAAAATATTCTAACTTTACATCATGACGATGATTGGTATAAAGAGGTCGAGGGTTTTATTAGACAAAACACAATGATGGTACCAAGATTTGAAGGATTTTCATTTGATAGCGATGGTTTATTAAGGTTTAAAAATCCGATTTACATACCGCCGAACGACGAGTTGAGGATGTTGATCCTAAGTGAGGCTCATAGAGCATTTTACATGGCTCACCCAGGAGTCACGAAGATGAGGGTAGACCTTAAACCCTTGTTCTTCTGGAAGGGAATGAAGGCAGATATAGTCAACTATGTGGCCCAATGTCTAGAATGTCAGCAAGTGAAGGATGAGCATAGACATAGGACAGGATTACTACAACCACACACTATTCCAGAATCAAAATGGGAGGTTATTTTGATGGATTTTATTGTTGGATTTCCATTGACGGCAAGGAGACATGATTTGATTTTCATAGTAGTAGACACTCTGACAAAGAGTGCTCACTTTATTCATGTGCATACGATGTATCAGGCACCCAACATAGCTAGAGTTTTCATCAGTGATATTGTAAGGTTGCATGGCATGCCTAAGAGGATTATGTCTGATCCAGGATCGATGTTTACTGGACGATTTTGGATGAGTTTCCAAGAGGCCTTGGGAACCCAACTTAACTTCAGTACTACGTACCACCCGGAGACTGACAGGTAGACTGAACGAGCAAACCAGACCTTGGAGGACATGTTGCACATGTATGTGATGGACCAACAAAAGCGTTGGGAAGAATTCTTGCCACTGGTGGAATTCTCTTATAAAAATAGTTACCAAGGCACCATTAAGATGGTGCCTTTCGAGTTTCTTTACAAGCGACCATGTCGGATGCCTTTGAGTTGGGATTGGCTTGAGGATAGGGTCTTGGTGGGACCAGAAGTGATCCAAGAAATGGAAGAGGAAATGAAAACAATAAGACAAAGGATTAAAGAAGCAGAGGATCGATAGAAGAGTTATGTCGATGTGCACCTTGTCGACCGTAGTTACGAGGTTGGCGATCGAGTCTTATTACGGGTTAAACCGCATAAGAGTTTGATAAAGTTTGGAAAGGGAGATGAACTCTCTCCTAGGTTCATGGGACACTTCGAGATTGTGGAGAGAAAGGGGCTCGTGGCCTATCGACTAGCCTTTCCTGATTCCTTGAGGCATATGCACGATGTTTTTCACGTATCTATTTTGAGACATTATATTAGTGATCCTACACATGTTATTGACATGTGTTACTTGCAGGTATTGGACGAGGGGGTGCTCATGGTTGAGCCGATCCACATATTGGATCATCGCATTCGACAACTACGACGTCGAATGATAGACCAGGTCAAGGTCCAGTGGGACAACTATAGTCTGCACTCGACGAATTGGGAGGACGCATATGATATGCGCCAGCAGTTTCCATTTTTGTTTGATAGATAGGTTTATGATACCGTGATACACTTTATTTCATCATTTATATCGTGAAACTTCGGGGATGAATTTTAGACCAAGAGGGGGTGTATGTAACATCCCTCTCTTGCGCACTGAGCGAACTTATTCTTTGAGGACACTTGCTCGTAAGTGATTCAGATTTTATGCTACTAAAACATTGATTTTGATTATGAGGCGTTATGGGTTGATGACTTGTTGTTTTACTGCATTGACATAGATAGGTTCTTTTGAATTAGTTTCACTGATTGTGTAGGATCTTGGACCTCAAGGATGCATAGTCATTGATGGAACCCCTTGGACTCTGAATCGAGTCGGTGAGTGTACCATTGGGGTTTGATCATTTTATAGGTGATATTAGTGCATTTGATTAAATGATATGATATGGATATATTCTGACATGATTCGTTGATGATGCAGGCTCACGATATCTTTCCGAACAGACTCACATGTGGAGTAAAGGGGTCACACACGACTACTAGAGAAGTTGAGGGAGAGGTGTGGACAACAACCCTTCCACAACCTACTAGCACTCCCATCGTGGCTCGAACTGTAGGTTAATGTTTACCTAGTTCGAGAGGACCTACGATGACATGAGGGAAGACTGCGACAGTCACTCACGATTATTCTAAAGGGCACGCAATAAGGAGGGGGCCTTATTCCTTAGAGGCCCTTAGTCTCCCAAAAGTTCACCTGGTGGATTATTGACTTTAGGGGTTTTTGATGTCTACCAAGTCAATCAAGAGGCAAGTGGCACTATTGGAGAACGTGGTGCATCCTGAAGGGCACATCGTACAAGAAAAATGGAAAGAGGTGAGTGGAACCCTTTGAGCACGTGGTGTGTCCTGAAGGGCACGTCACGTTGTTAATGATAAATGAATGAACCTATATGGCCTTAGGATGAATAACGTGATAAGAATTTTTAAAACGATTTCCCTAATAAAGTGTCGCCCAACACAAAAATTTAAGGTCTAGGTCTAAATTATGTTAGTGGTAAAATTTTATCATTTTAATATATATATATATATATATATATATATATACAAAATAAAAATAAAAACAACATAAATAATTATTATAATCTTCATTAAATCTTGTAACAAGAAGGGGGTAATCATTTTAAATCATTCATAAAAATCTGTTAGGATAAAATTTAAAAAGGGAAGTAATTGTTTTATTATTTTATGATAATTTAAAATTTATTAATTAAAAAGGAATAAGGTAAAAAAAAAGGGGGGTTTATTTCTACACTTGCCAATTTGAGTTCTAAATGAAAAGGGGAAAGAGAGAAATCTAAAATATTTAGGAAACTAGGAAAAGAAAGAAACATAAAAAGAAAAGGGAAACACAAGGGAAAAAGAAGAAAGTCAAACTTAGTAAGGTATCTAGCATTTAAGAGCTTTCTAATTTTAAACTGAACTAGAAAATTAATAATGAGGAAAGTCATTAAAACCTATGAGGGATTTGGGAGACACCTAGGATCGATTTGAGGAGTGACTCTAGGTGAAAGGAGGGAAATAGGGGTAATTAATTAATTAAAGAAATTCATTTATGGAAGAATGAAGGGGATGGGTGACACTTGTACAAGGAGGATTTTTAGGATTTAATTTATTAAACATTAAATTAAATGGGATTTTGGGAAGGTAAAGGACTTGGAAACTCTATATAATGGAGGGAGGATAAGGATGAAGGATCTCTTTTGTTTGCATAAAGTTATGCTGGAAAAATATCTACTTGACTGGCCTAGCTTGTGGGAATTGGGATACCCAGTTCGGTGAGGAGTGGTATCTCGGCCTTGCGAGGTGAGTTGGGAGCTAGATGAATCTTTGGATAGTGTGTGTGGCCCCTTTGCAGCTTAGGGGGCTAAGGGGAAAGATGATTACCCATATCATAGGCTAGGAGGTACCGATGAGATCTCGTCGGTCGGAAAGAGGGAGTTACACAGAGCACGCGGGACGTCAATCAGAGTGGGCGATTAGGAAATGATACGCTCTCTTCATTTTTGTATGGTAGATTGTTGTAGGACTTATGCTTGGATATGCATGCTTAATGTATTAAGTAAACTGATTTTCTAGATTGATGACTGAAATTTCCCATAGTCTTAGTTGGTTGATTGATTGATTTCCATTGTCCTTTGAGTCTCGACATGTCTTGACCGTCCTATGGTTTTTTTTTATTGTGATTGATTGTGGTCCATTTTTCCTTCATCCTTAGCTCATCAGTCCTCTCCTGGGAAGTCGGCTAGGATCTTGATCTACGACTGTCTCTTTGGCGTTAATAGACCTATGGATCTCAATGCCCTGCCTTTCTGTGCAAGGATGATGAGTGAAGGAAAAACCTATCAGCCGTTTACCTTCGTTGTTGTTCTTGGATGATTGGATCCTTTCGGTTCTCTTACTTTTGTATGCGTTTTGTACTAGTATTCTGGCAATGGAAACCCAGATTGATTCATGTCTACATTTTGTATTGGTATTCTGGCAATGGAAAAACGAATTGATTCATGTTTGTATTTTGTATTGGTATTCTAGCAATGGAAAAACAAATTGATTCATGTCTACATTTTGTATGAGTATTCGGGCAATAGAAAAATGAATTGATTCATGTATGCATTTTGTATTTGTATCCCAGGCATTTGAAATTTTTTATCACTGTCTGTGTTTCCTGTTGTTACCATGAATTTAATTTCCATGATTTTAATACTCAGTTTTTTTTATTCCCACATTTTTTTTTATTGTTATGGATTTTTAATTCTACATTGTTTCCATGGTTACATCTCCATGATTTTATTACACCGGTTTTATTCCCATGATCTGGAATTTCACATGGATTATTTTCTTTACTGTTACCACCGGGTTTATCCCCACGACTTGGATTGTCACATGGATTCTAATTCTTTACTGTTACGAGATTTTGTTACCACGATTTTAATTCTAGAGCTTATTACCACCGATTCTACTACCATGATTGACTGTCATGGATTTCATTCCTTACTATTACCACGACTTGACTGCCGACGAGTTTCTCTAGAATGTTTTCCTGATGGGCTGTTTAAAATGCCCATGATTTCTGCTTAAAAATGTTTGTGGAGTGGTTGTTGAATTTGCCCATATTTTTCGCCATTTAATTCATAACCTGACTTGTTGGAATGACCACAGTTGATATTTAAAAATTGACTAAGTTGTTGTTGAATTCGCCCACATTTTTAGCCTTTTAATCCATAAACTGACTTGTTGGACTGACCACGTTTTCCTATTAAATTTGGAGTATTTCTGTTGTTGAATGGGCACGATTTTCCACCAACTTTGTATTGCGTTTTTGTTGTTATTGCTACAACGTTGTCTTGGGTCCATTAACTGCCTAGATTTTTGCCACATTGAATAAAATGGTTAACAGATAGGTAAATTTTGTGCTAATGTAACATTCATTGTTAGGTAATTGTCATATTAATTGCCAGAACAATTGTTACAACAATGTAAATGGACAACAGATTCATTCTTTTGATTAAATGCCACAGTGAAATAAATGTTAACTAACACCTTAAATCCCTGATTATTTCTATATTACTTGTTATGACAACAATCATGTAAACTACCTTGTTAATGCTCTATTAATTGTTATGTTAATGGTCATGTATTTTCCTTGTTATTTCTATATTAATTGTTATGTAACCACTATGTTAATTTCCTCACTAAATTGCTCCAGCACTACTAATAGTTAGTAGTTTCCTTCTAATTTTAATAGACAACTAGTATTGTTAGTTCGGTCAATATAACTAGACTACATGCTAAGATTTAATTGTTCATCAGCGTTATAAAGGTATCATTCTACATTAAGATTGTTAATATTGTCATTTAAGTTAATGGCTAGTCGGATGGAGATTTTGCATTACTAAAGCATGGTCCATTTAGGTTGTAATAATGATTAAAATTAGATTGGTGAGTACGGACTAGATTGCTAATTGTAGACTTGCTTATAATTGAGGTTAGTTGTATTTATAATTATGGTACTAGTAATGATTACTTATACTTTCTAGATGGTTTGTATTCAAGTTAAATTAGCGGGTGCATTAATGACTAATTGCTATTGACATGCCCATTCATAATGGAACCCTTGTTAAAATAGATTGTAATCATTGACTAGTTTAGACCGGGTGATTGGTTGGGTCATGGACGATGTCATATATTGGCTTGTGTCATCCTTGGTCTTCATTCGCTAGCACTTTTTCAACCTATTGTTGGGGTATGGGTGTGGTTTTCCTCTCAGTATTCGGTTTCTAGCACGTCGATTTTATCTAGATTCCTTGGTCTAGATAGGATGCGTTGTGCCAAGGTTATTGATGCATGTATCACCTGGGAACATCATGATTCCTGATGAGGTGATTAGGGTGCACCCTGGGGGATAGCAGTGAACGAGATCTTGGTTGGAGTAGGTGATTTTGTATCAGTGTTGTCGAGCGCGCAAGTTGCTCTTAGCACAATGGCCAAACGCCTTCAGACGTTAGGTCCGCCTATCTTGAGGTTCTAGTCCTTGTTCATCTAGGCCGTGATGTCAAGATGGGGATGTTTTCCCTTAGCTTTTATGTGTGGTCATGTTGAGTCAGGCGGGTAGTCGTCCTCCTTGTTATTCTGCGCATTTTTGCCCGGTTTCCCTTGTGTTTGTGCGCAGTGTCGCAGTTGCCTGTTACCTAGGTTGCCTGCTTCTGTTCATTGTCTGGGGTGCGGTCAAAATTTTGTTGTCATTTCCTTCATGCCCTTNAAAAAAAAAAAAAAAAAAAAAAATTGCCCGTGCCCGCATCAATGTGGTTGTTACAGATATGAAAAATGGGACTTCAAGTCTTCATAGGGAAATGGAAAATCCTTCTGAGCAAGTTGCATGGGGTGAGGAAAAAAATTTCTATAACATATGCCCCCTAATGTGTGAGGTCATAGGAGTATCTGTGATGGAAAAAATACATTAAAATTCCCATAAGTGGAGTAATGGAGACTCATTTGGAAGAACTAGTTTTTCAGGAGAATATTACAATCCATAATGACTTTGTACACATGGCTTCCAATTTGAATTATAGTGGAGATCCATGTGGAAATATACCAGACAATTGTTCATGGAAATGAATAGGAAATAGAAGGTAGATACATTTTATAGGCTGTCATAATCACGAACAAGGCCCAGTGAAAGCCAGTCTCAAAATCAATCTTAAGATATCTGTATATAGTGGAGTATAATCTGATCTCCCATGATCACTGAAGTCATATATGTAATGTCCAAATGAATCATAGAAACAAATCAATAAATCTTCTACTATAAAATGATGTCTTCAAGTATTTTTCATGATCTGCCAAAGGTGCAAGTCTACATCATGTGAATAGAGGTCGAACACAATGAGACTTCATTTTATTATCAGTCATTAATGTATATCATTAAGAAATGAAATATAACCTACCAATAATGAAAGTAGGTATCAAGGCACTGAGTACATTATTACAAGTGTGAATAAAGGTGTTGAGGTCGAACACTTGAATAATCCATCGATCAGGAGACATTGATGTATTCCCAAATGTCACTGGTGGGAGAACCTGCCACTGATGATTGCAAGCCTCTAGGTACTCATAGGACTCTAGGCCTCATTTCGAGAATATATGAGTTGAATTCTATGGAAGGAGACACACTAAAAGGAGAACATTAAGGAATATCTCATCATTTAACATGAGGTACAAATAAATATCTTGATGATTTGGAGGAAATTAAATGAAGATGATGTTCATGAACCAATGACCTTGTGCATCTTCCACATGCACCAGATGCAAGTAGTGCATGAAAAAGACCCTTTGAATAACAACCAATACGGAAAAATCTCGACAAAGGAGAGGAAACCACCAATAAGGCTAATGGAATCCAAGACACTGCACAAATACCAATGTGTGAATATATTTATTTCCATAAAAAAAAAGAGAAATTCCCCAGTCAACAACCAATGAGGATAAGTCGAATGCTAGGTTCAAGGTTACCTATCCATAATGAAAGTAGGACTAGCATGCAGGATAGGACTGCAACTTCATGTAACTATGATACACACTGAGGGTATGGCCAAAATACAAATTTAAGAGTTCTAATAAATGGCTGACACAAGCTTATAGACATCCTTTGAACAATAACATGAGACATATGGATGAATCTGGAAGCATAGACTTAATAATGAAACTTTGTGATGTAGGAGGCACCAATCAAACTCTCCATAGGGACTGGAAGGGTAAGGAGTCAGAGGAATAAACTCTAAGTAATGAAATCAACTTCCTAAGGTCATGATAAACCCAAGCTTTTGATGACAAGTGGACTCAAATATTTTTTCTCTATTCAAAGACAACACAACTGCTGCCAATATGAGAAAATATTCTTTTCCCGCCTGTCTTTTTTTAATTTTTTCATAGGAAAATGAATGATATGATACAATGAAGGAAACAAGTGTCACGAGTAATAAACTAGCTCCTACAACATACCTATTCTAAATGCAAGGAGGTGCATGCAGGACATGGACACTCGGGGGAATGTTTTTTCTTATGGTACAGGTTGTCAAGCTACAAATGATATAAACAAGGCTCCACTTGAATGGTGATGCAAATTTATGAGGTAATGAGATTATAATGAGAAAGTGGGAACCGTAAATAGGCTCAATTCTACAAGCAGGATAATAGAATGCAATTACAACTTAACTCCAAAAAATGTTTTTTTTTTGTAAATTTAGTCCCCTAGGCCCGAAAAAGTATAAAACAATACCCAAGAAAAATCTTCTAGCCACTAGTGACTAGAGTATTCATTTTTCAAAATTAGTCTACTTGGTCCAAAAAAGGGTTAAACTTACACCAAATAGGTTTTATTTCAATGTGATTTAACGAGTTTGAAAGAGACAAGTTCACTCGAAAATCTTTTCACTTTTTTATAGAGTCGGAAAAGAGCTTAACTAAGACTGGGTGGAAGTCCCATAGGTATATATTATAGTTCTTATGAGTGAGAATATTAGGTGTGAACGCAAAGTCATATTGAAACTATAAAGGACTCATGGTCCTATGGAATAATCTTTGCATGGGGACCAGATGGCATAGAGGTTCTAACTAGGGCACCCATGTTTGGTAATCCTCTACCATTCAATAATGACACTTCTAATAGCATTAGGAAGGTTTTGTGTCCCTAAAAAATGGGTTTGTACCTAAGGAATATAGATTTCATTCATAGGAAAATGATAAAATAAAATACCCGTCAAAGTCATGAATGAGTGACATGATGCTAGAAACCGCAAAAATACTTGGACAAAACCACAAAAACAAACTCCTTCCACTTTACTATTAGTCCATTAGGTCAAAAAATTAGCAAAAAATATGTAAAGTGGGTAAACATTTTCTACTAATAGTAAAGATAACTAATTTTACCATACCATTTGATTTTTTTACCCACGTAGTGCATTTTGGACCAATTTCCCCAAGATATTCAAGTGTCGATTGTAGGAGCTACGAGGGATGAAATTGATAATCATCTAGACCAAGTAAGTTCTCTTTCCCTCCTCTTCATTTCTAGTTGTTTGAATTTCAAATTAAGTCCCCATTGTTTGAGCATTTGAGAGCGCAAATTACGAATTATGGTGTATGTGGGTTGTAGTTCACAGGGTCGTGTATATGGAGATATGTGCACGATAAAAGAAAATCCTGTCCACATATGTGTGGCCCTACACACAACTGTTAACATGACAACTCACGTACAATTCCACAAACAAGCTTTTTAAAATAGTTTGACTAAAAGAAATCTTTTCCTTTTGTAGGATGGTACTTGAATGGAGAGATAGAGAGCATGAGGAAGTGGATTCAATAGTGGAAAGATATGAAAGGGCCCAACAGGCTCTAAAAATATGTGTCTTACACAAATTTTGGGCTCTCAAAGGAATGAGGGTTCAAGTGAGACTGCTGCAAATGCTAGTAAACTTATGGGATCCGGATACTGAGGCGTTCTATCTTGATGGGGAACCATTGTGAATTGAATTATAGGACATCTATTTCATCACAAAATTATCTCATCGGGGCAATGTGGTGAATCTCAAATCTTGGGGAGTTGGGGCTGGTATGAACATAGAGGAATACATTTCCACCCACTCTGTTGTAGGCATAGAAAAAGTAGGGAGTCAAGTCCCCATTAGAGTGATTGGGAACCTGAGTTTAAAGATCATTGTTATTGTACTTATACAAATCATGGGGTCAGCCTCATTCCACCAGGCATCAAGGCCCCTCATGTTTTATGCAGTGGAGCATTTACGACCCACAATTTATGATTGATGCACCTCATGATTGGATAATATGAAGAGCTAGATGACATATTGCAAACAGGGGAGGAAAATGAACTTCAAGTTCACATCTATCTTATATAGTTTTTTATTTGAGCAGGTTCTAGGCTTGATCCCTAGAGTAGAGATCATTCCACGTAGACCATGTGATCCAGCCATGTCACAGTGGACTGAGGTGATGAGGCAGTTAGGAGGTTGTAGCATGACAACCCCCTACAATGATAAGTTCTTCATTTTGTGATGACGAAAGGTGATAGAAACATATGAGTACCCTTATGATGGGATTGAATATAGAAGACATATATATATTCCATTTCCACTAGGATGTGCCTATGGAAATATAGGTATGAAAAGTTTTTATATATTTAATTTTTTTTTGTTTTTTCAAAAACAAAAAACACAAATATTTTTGGATATTATCAAGTATTAACAAGTAGCTTTTTCATGAAGATGTGGGTCCACGACGACCAAATGGATTCCCATGACATCAGTAGAGGAACTGGGGAGATGAGCACGCAGGAGGATATGCACATAGAGTGCCACAAAATGTGTAGGGGAACCTATCTCATTTGATGTACATGATTCATATGGTTTAGGTAGAGGATCTGCCAAAGGCTATGTAATGAAAGGTGGTCGGTGTGCCCTATGCGTGGGTGCGACTCTTTCATCATATCGTAAACACCATATTGTGCTATCATGATACGCATCTAGCTCCACCAACATAGATTCCATGGTCATCATATATATCGACCATATGTGTATTTTGACGATGTAAGCCTCATTTTGTACTATGACACCATATTTTTGGAGAGATGAAATATATAAAAAATCGATCTTCGACTTTACTTATATATGTTTCAATGTGTACATTGGTTAATGTGTTTTCTTTACTTTAGTTATGTGGAAAATTTCAATATAGAATATAATTAGCATCTGCATCATATACATAATTAGAACTTCTAGGTATGTGTTTATAAGTAATAAAATAAAAGTGTTGTTCCAAAATTTGTACTCGTAGGAATCATTGGAGTAGTGTAGGGGCTCGCAAACAATAATTGTCATTTAGAAGAAATACTGCTAACTTGAAGTCCATGCAGACTTATAAACACCGAAAACCATGTGAAATGTCGTCACGTAAAATATTTATAGCGACGATATACTCAACCAAATTGTTCATTTATGGCCCTATACAAACGCCACCTGAAGACACTAGTTGACCCTCAGGTGAGTAAATGACCCAAGTGATGGAAGACAAGTTCTGTGCATGACGAATAGCACTGTCTATGAGTCCTAAGTAAACTGAATACTTCGTTGACATCTAGCAACCAAGGTAAAACTCGATAAGAAATCTGATGATGTAAAGGAATATATATATATACACACTAAGATACACTAGTATACAAAGAGTCACTCCCAATCTTGGGACTCAAGCATAATATATTTTCAAGTAGGGACTGTTTATGCGCTCAGCCAACATATTCCCTTCATAATCCTCCAATTCATAGGCTCATTTTTCCAAAACACGTCGCACGATATAAGGATCGTTCCACATGGGGTTGAACTTGCTTACCCCCAATGGTTCTTTGTCTTGGTTATACAAGAGGACCATGTCACCCTCAACATACTACGGAGGACAAACAAACCTATAATAATGGACCTTAACATGTCGTTTATTCTCTTTGACAGTTGTAAAGGCATCTCAACACTTCTCATCTAGGAACTCTAGGTGTATGAGGCATTCTGTAAGATCAAAAGTGTCAGGTAGGAGCTCAACTTCCAATCTAAGGGAAGGGATTTCGCATTCAATCGAAAGGATCGACTCCACACCATGTACAAACTAAAAAGGATAAAATATGGTGGAATTCTTAACCAAGTTTCAGTATGCACAAAGTGCACGGTAAATAATTAAATAGAAGTAATATTTTCTCTAGCTGAAAGTTTTTTGCAAAATTGTCTTGAGATATTTGTTCACAACCTCTACTTGTCCATTTTCCTAGGGATAATAAGGGGAAGAATGACCATGCTTAAAAACCAATTTTGATGTTAATTCCTTCATCATTTTATTTTTAAATTGACTACCATGGTCAATGACAATAGCCCTTAGGATTCTAAACTGGGCTATAATTTGGTTGAACATGAAAAATGTTGTAGGCTTACCATGGGATTTAATAGTAGGCATGGCCTCTACCCTATTCCTGAAGTAGTCTATGACCACGATAATATGACGATGCCCCCAAGCCAAAGATGGGTTATAGACTATAAAATACACCCCCCACTTTGTGAAGGGAATGATAATGATGATTGGTTGAAGACGGGATGGATGCAAGTGCATTTTCTGAGTGAACACCTAGAAAGGGTGATGCTTCTTGACTGCTTCAATACAATATTTAAAAATTGATGGCCAAAAATGACCAGCTCACAATATTTTTTTGGTTGTCGCAAGCCCAAATAGATGACCACACCCCATTGTGACAATCATTAAGAACATACTCAACTTTCTCATAAGTCAAGCAACGATGAAAGATACTATCTAGGCCTTGATGATGCAAAGTGTCACTGACAATAACGTATTTTTTAGCTTGGTATCGTATATGTCGTCGATCGTCTCTCGAAAGATGCTGAGAGAAATTCAAGGTTTGAAGATAGATCAAAATTTCTCCATACCAGTGGTCTGAAGACGAGATAAGGAAATGATTTTCATCCATAAATGCATCATGATGAATGACGTCCTCATACAATCGAGGGAATTCGAATATGAAATCAACAAAAACTAGCAATTTCTTGGATTTCGTTGAAGAAAAATCGAGGTCAAATTCTTGCAAAATGACAATCCACTTATTGTATTTTACCCCTATGATACGTCAGGTAAGGATGTATTGAAGTGGATTGACATCAACAACTATGTTAGTTTTTCAAAAAAATATATATTTCTGTAATATTTAAACCACATGAATGACATCCAAGGATATATTCTCAACGTGAGAGTATTTAAGCTCAGGAATGACTAAGTTTCTACTAATATAGTAGGTAATCTTCTCATGCAAATCATTTTCCTCCTGAATTAGAACCATACCAATCGTCCCTTCATATGCGGTGATATAAAGCAAGTAGTCTCTACTGTAGTCTGGAGGCTTCAATAGAGGCATCGATACCAAGGCTTTCTTAAGCGCATCGAAGGATTCTTGGGCTGATTCATCCCATATAAACGGAGTGTCATTCTTCAAAAGATGCATGAAACCTTTATTTATATTGCCATAATTTTCTATAAACTGACGCAAGAAGTTATCCTTCCCTTGTAAACCCTGAAAGTTGATGAATGTTGCGTGGGGGAGGAAATCAAAGTATTTCCTCAACATTCATCGGATCCACCATGATCTGATTCTAAGAAACTAAGAATCCTAAGAGATGACCATACCTAACGAAAAAAGATGCACTTGAGAGGGTTTAAAAATATGGGATAATAACTACATATATCAAATATTATTCTAAGGTGAGTAGAGTGATATACTCTCTTGCGAGAGTGAGAAACGAGATGGTCAAGGTAAGCTTCGAAAATGTGTTTGAGATCGTGAAAAGAAAATTTCATGGTGCATTGGAAGGTTTCTCTGGAATTTTTAAGGTCAAAAGGCATTTTCCTGTATGAATAATTTCCCCAAGGAAAAATAAATTTCATCTTATGTCGATCCTCGAGTTTGATTATATCCTAAAAATACGTCCATAAAATAAAAAACCTTGCTTCCCGCACACTCATTGAGAATCTGATCAATGAAAGGTGTCACGAAGTTGTCTTTAGGATAAGCCTTGTTCAATTCTCTAAAATCAATACATACATAGATGGTTCCTTGTTTGTTATTCATAGGAACAAGGTTGGATACCCATTATGTTAAGGGAACCAGGTAGATGAAACAAACATTAAGTATTTTTGCCACCTCTTCTTTAATAGAAGGGGCCTTCCTAGGATTAATAGATTGAAGACGTTGTCGAATAGGTTTATCATCTGGATATGTCTTGATCTCATGTTTGAAAATGCGAGGGACGATTCCTGGTATCTCTTCATATGACCAAGAGAATACATCATGAAATTATTTTCAGAGATCAATGTAGATCTGAATTTCTTTAGGAGAACAATCTGCACCAATATATACATTTTCAATTTTTCTAGGAATTCAAGAGATATTGATTGTGATGGTAGGATAAATCTTCGCCATGTTTCCTTCGACATAAATCCCATGTGTATTTAGTGGAACCAAGGTGTGACCTACCATCTCACTCAAGGTAGATCTAAAATCGTCTTGTTCAATCCTAACAAGATCTGGGAGGAAGTAAGAGCGATGATGCATGTCGTCCCATGGTGTATCAAGAAAATTCATGGCCTCTAAGATGGGTTCATCCAAAGGTAATTTATCATCAAGGAAATCATGTGATCAATACTATGAGGTGGACCATATGGTCTTGATAATAGGATACTCCTCATTTGTGTATGAGGAGATAGGATCTGGGTCAACAATAGAGTCAAGAACAACCTGATACGATATCTCTTCCACTAACAATGACATTTCCATTCCAATATGTGACTCTCCTTCACAAGACATGGTTAGGGAAGGTAGGGTCCAAGGATCGTTGAAATATGAAGTACGAAAAGGAAAAAACCCTACTGAAGAAGAAGACCTACTATACATGGCATAAGTATGATGAATTGGTGCCACGAAATCAAAGGTACCCATGAGGGAGGAATACATTATGAAACCAATATCCTCAGTTTTCAGCTGAGAATTGACTATCAGTAGGATCGAAGGTGCAACTGATGCATTAGGACTAGAACGCACAAAGGATAACCAATCAATCATCACGATTTTCCCTTCGTGAGGAAAACATAAAGTATGGAAACAAATGACACGACTGCGGTCATGGAATAAGTCCAATTACACCCTAGCAATAAATTATAGTTAGGGGGTGCATCAACCACCTCGACATCCACCTCCACTATATTTCAACCTAAATGGACTGGAAAGGTGGGAAGAATTACATGGGGATGGAAAGAACGACCATCAAATGCGATTAACATAGTCAAATATTGAGAGAGGGCTGGAGAAACAATGTCTTCCCAATAGGTTAGGGACATCATGCATGTTGCATCACCTTCATCAAAAATAGTATGTTTGATGGTATACTTCACGTAATCCACATGGATTTGAAAGGCCACGTGCTAAGTCAAGCGAGGCTTAGCATTCATGATGTCAAACTTAATAACCATATAGATACCTGGGTCTAGAGATCCTAATGTAGATATCAAGGTGTTCCTCTATGAATGACACATCTAGAGTGTTGAAAAGTCAACAAGAAACATGTGTCTAATTTACTTTTCCCTTAATTAAATTAGACAATAAATATTAAACTATTATCTCATTCATAACTGAGTGATTTGGAATTGTAACAGAATTACAAGTGTAGTTAAGTGAGTTAAGCTTAGTTGTATTAGTGTGAGTTCAGTGAATTAACTATTCATTAATTCACAATCAGTTAACTCGCATGCAACTGAAGACTTTCCATGGTTAACTACATGAATGTCATTCCAATGGACACCAATTGAGATAACAGGTGAAAGGGACAGTTGGCTATCAGTTGTGATTTGTTCACACATGCAGTGGATATTCTTATGAGCATGTGCAAACGATTCATTCGATTCATTGTGAGAATTCGGATTGCAGAGTTTGTGCAGAGGAGGCAGGTTGTCTGGACACGAAAATTGGCACATGTATTTGCTAATTTGTGTATGATAGTGCGATACGATTGTATTGTACTGAGATCTCTTGGATTAGAGTTTTGTATGAGATTGTTTCATGATTCATGAAATACATAATATATGATAGTGGGGTTTTTAGCTTTACGCTTTCCCGGTAAAACTTATTGTGTTATGTGTTATTGATATTTCACTTGTGCTTATGGTTGTGATCGTGGTTTAAATTTCTTCCGCAAAAGTAATAGTAGAAGTGATTCTGTATTTAACAATAGTGGAACTTGTTAGATTAGGAGAATCACAGGAATACTCATTTGGGTATCGAAATTTATACATGGTATCAGAGCCATGGAGGCCACAGAGTCATGGAAGTGAGGTGCGAACAAAATTTCATTCTCGCAGGTCCCACCTCTAGCTGGGTGTGAACTCTAGTACTGAAAACTTCCGGTGTTTTCAAGAACATAAATTCTCGTAGGCAAATACACTAGCAGGGTGCGAACTTCCCTCACCCTAACAGTGGAGCAGGGTACAAACTTTAGGAGCATTCTCGCAAGTAAATACACTAGCAGGGTGCGAACTTGACAGGTAAGTTTGCAGGCTATACACAGGCAGGGTGTGAACTTCCCTCAGGTTTCTCTCAGGTGGGGTGCGAACTTCCCAGGGCAAGAGGAAAGTGAAGGGGTTGAGTTTTGGGTTGGATAACATTCAAATTTGCAAGATTTTCTTGGTGTGACACTTGATTCAAGATTGAAATGTCTTTCAATGGCTTGAGGTTGGAGTATTCACTCGAGGGTAGCTCTAACTACATTGCTTGGAAGGATAGGATGGAGGCAGTGCTTGAAGACAATGTCTTGAAGGGTTACATTGATGCAGATGTTCCTAAGTTGGTTGCGACAGATACTGTAAATCTTGATGCATGGGAAAAGAAAGTGGTGAAGGCGAGGAGGATTCTGTTGGAGGGAGTACGAGACCACATTGTCTCAAGTCTCCATGGGAAAACCACACCATATGCAATGTGGAATTTTTTGACAGATATGTTCCAAAATAGTAGCGAACATAGGAAATTGGCGCTCAAAGATAAACTCAGGAAGATTAAGATGGAGAAAGGCAACACCATTCCAAAATATCTCACAAAGTTTGTCCAATGTCGTGATGAGCTTGGAAGTGTGGGAATAACAGTCGCTGATGATGATTTGGTGAGCTTGGTGCTCCTAGGGCTTCCTAAGAGTTGGCACAGTTATTAAGACTCTATCAATGGAAGGGAAAATTTGATGTATTGGGAACGACTATGGTCGGATCTGGTGCAAGAGGAGTTCAGGTGGAATACCAGAGATGGATCTTCATCAAAGCGTGATGATGAAGAGGATTGCTCTTTGACTGCAAAGGAAAGAAAAGGGAAATGGAAGAAATCCCAATCAAATTCTGAGTCTAAAGTCAAGAAGCTCGATTTGTCCAAAGTGAAGTGTTTTCACTGTCACGAATGTGGGCATCTCGCTACTAACTGTTCACAGAAGAAGAAGAACAAGATGGTTGTTGGAGCTGCAACTAGTGAGGCTCTTGTCTCAGAATTTGAGCTTGACTTCACTTTGATCGCATGCATGGATTCAAGTGCATCAGGATCAGTGTGGTATTTGGATAGTGGCGCTTCCTTCCACATGACGGGAGATAAAGAGTCTTTCATTGACTTGGAGGAGAAAGATCTCAAAATGAATATAGAGATGGGGATGATGCAAAATACAATGCAACTAGTATTGGTACCATTACCTTTCAGAGGGAGTCAGGTAAACCATTTCAATTAGAAAATGTTATGCATGTTCCAGGTCTGAAGAAAAACTTGGTCTCGGTCACAATGTTGGAGTACAAAGGCTATGATGTTGTTTTTAGCAGTGGAATAGCATATCTGCGACATAAAGCAATGGGTCAAGTCAAGAAGATAGGGATTTGAGTTAAGAATCTCTACATGCTACAGGTAGATGGCTGCGGTGCCATAATAGGCAAGGCAGAAAAAGTGGTGAGCCAGGATGAGGGCGAATGATGGCACAGGAGATTAGGCCATCTTCATCATGGAGCCTTGAAGATCATGCAACAAATATCTACTGGACTTCCAAGGGGAACACTTGCTCAGTCAGATCAGTGCAAGGGGTGCACCCTGGGGAAGTATGTAAAGTCCACCTTTCATGAAAAGGAGAACCATGCTTCGGTAATCCTGGAGAGAGTTCACAAAGATGTGTGTGGACCATTCTCAGTTGTTTCAACAGAAAAATACAGGTATTATGTTATTTTTGTTGATGAATTTTCTCGTAAATGCTGGATATTCTTCATGCAGAAGAAGGATCAAACATTCTCAAAGTTCTGTGAGTTTAAAGCATTGGTGGAGAAAGAGTCGGGGAAGCAAGTGAAGGCTCTAAGGAGTGATAATGGTGGAGAATACATCTCTAACGAATTCAAATACTTCTGTAGCAGAGAAGGAATTTGAAGAGAACTCATAGCGCCTCATAACCCATAGCAAAATGGGGTCACAGAGAGAAAGAACAAAACGATCGTGGGTGCAACACGAGCGATGTTGCATGATCAAGACCTACCATTTCATTTGTGGGAAGAAACATGCAACACTGTTGTTTATGTGCAGGATTGTTGTCCTCAAAGAGTACTTGGCATGAGTACACCTAAAGAAGATTTTACTGGTAAGAAACCTAATGTTTCTCATTTGAAAATTTTTGGTTCATCTGTTTATGTACATGTAAGCAAGGATGCTAGGAAGAAGCTAGAACTAACTGCTGAAGTTGGGATATTTGTGGGGTACACAGAAACACCCCATAATTATTGTGTGTATTTTCTGAACAGTAAGATGACTGTTATGCGACGAGATATAAAATTTGATGAGGGGAAAGCCATGCGGTTGTCGCTTGAGAGGGAGATAGACTTGCATGCAGAAGAGGAACTGTTGGTTCCCAAGGATGAATCTCAAGATGTGAATCAGCCACATGAAGAGATTCATGGAGTGGAGGAAACCACTCAAGTATAGCCATCCATCATAAATGGCAGAAAGTGCACCACAGAAGCTGATAGATTGAGACTAGATGTTGCACAGAATATAGGAGCCCCTATTTCACAGCGCAGACAAAGAGAGTCTCCTGATCGATTTGCTGGATACATGGCTCTTATGAGCAAATTTATTCTGACTGAACCATCTTCCTTTCAGGAAGCAGTGTAGGACCCCACTTGGGTTGATGCTATGGTAGAGGAATATGACTCCATTGTCGAAAACAGTGTATGGGAAATTGTCCCAAGACCGATTGATAAATACGTGGTAGGTTCGAGATGGATCTACAAGGTAAAGCAAGTTGTTGATGGGAGTGTGGAGAAATACAAGGCCAAGTTTGTGGCCCAGGACTTCTCACAGATCGAGGGGATAGATTATGGAGAGACCTTTTCTCTTGTCGCTAGGTACTCTTCCATAAGATCAATCCTTGCACTCTCAGTGCAGATGGGTTGGCGCATTCATCAGATGGATGTAAAAACTGTGTTCCTCAACGGGATCATTGAGGAAGAAGTGTACATTGAGCAGCTAGAAGGTTTTGAGACCTTTGATAGAGAGTCGCATGTGTGCAGACTCAAGAGAGCACTGCATGGGTTGAAGCAAGCACCCCATGCTTGGTACACTCAGATAGACAACTATTTCACTGCAAAACTATACCAAATTGTGGTGGAGGGTAAGCTTTTAATCATTGTGCTTTATGTTGATGATTTAATATTGATTGGTGATGAGCAGTTGATACACTCATGCAAGGAGGAACTTGCAAAGGAGTTTGAGATGAAGGATTTGGGCCTTCTTCATTATTTCCTTGGTTTGGAAATATGGCAGCGAGATGGTGAACTTTTTGTGTCTCAAGGAAAGTATGCAAGAGAGATATTGGGTAAGTTTCACATGGAGGGCTGCAAACCCATGGATACTCCTCTTCTAGGAAACTGGAGGAAAGAGGATGCTACTTCTGGAGAGGTAGTGGATGCTACTATCTATCGACAATTAGTGGGTTCACTAATGTATTTTGTGAACACGAGGCCGTACATTTGCTATGCAGTTAACCAACTAAGTCAAGCAATGGTTAAGCCTATCAAACTCTTTTTTAGGGCGGGTAAGCATGTCCTGAGATATCTTAAGGGAACATCAGAGTATGGATTATGGTATAGACAAATGGATGAGGTGAATTTGCATGGCTTCACGGATGCATATTGGACGGGAAGCGCAACGGACAGAAAGAGAACATCAGGGGGGATCTTTAGTATCGGATCGAAAACTATTTCTTGGTACAACAGGAAGCAGAGATCCATGGCACTTAGTTCAGCATAAGCGAAATACATGGCAGCGAGACAATCTGCATATGAGGCTATCTGGATGAGGAAAATCTTGGTTGGTTTGTTTGGTTCTCACTTAGATCCGACAATGATTTATTGTGATAATCAGAGTTGTATTAAACTCTCGATTAATCTTGTGTTTCATGACAGATCTAACCATATAGATATCTGGTATCATCATCTCAAAGATTGTGTGCAGTGGAAGATCATGTTGCTTCAATACATTCCTATAGAAGATAAGGATGCAGACATTCTGACGAAGGCGCTCACCAGGAGAAAATTCAAATATCATAGAGATAGGATTGGGGTGAAGGATAATCCCTTTCTTGTTGAGAGGGAGTGTTGAAAAGTCAACAACAAACATGTGTCTAATTTACTTTTCCCTTAATTAAATTAGACAATAAATATTAATCTATTATCTCATTCA
>ML776604.1:111098-136440 GCA_009831015.1 Picea engelmannii
TACATGCATGTCATTCCAATGGACACCAGTTGAGATAACAGGTGAAAGGGACAGTTGGCTATCAGTTGTGATTTGTTCACACATGCAGTGGATATGCTTATGAGCATGTGCAAACGATTCATTCAATTCATTGTGAGAATTCAGATTGCAGAGTTTGTACAGAGGAGGCAGGCTATCTCGACACAAAGATTGGCGCATGTATTTGCTAATTTGTGTATGACAATGTGAGACGATTGTATTGTACTGAGAGCTCTTGGATTAGAGTTTTGTATGAGATTGTTTCATGATTCATGATATACATAATATATGATAGTGGGGTTTTTAGCTTTACGCTTTGCCGGTAAAACTTATTGTGTTATGTGTTATTGATATTTCACTTGTGCTTATGGTTTTGATCATGGTTTAAATTTATTCCACAAAAGAAATAGTAGAAGTGATTCTGTATTTAACAATAGTGGAACTTGTTAGATTAGGAGAATCGCAGGAATACTCATTTGGGTATCGAAATTTCTACATAGAGAACCTCTAGAGATGACATCGCACAAGGGGTTTGACCCACATCTTCAAGAATCGATTAGTTTTGGGAAGCTATAGAATCAGGGTTGTGGGTCGAGCGTTTCAGTACTCCTTTTAGAATACAAGGTAAAGTCTCTGACTTTTCGATATGAAAGGGTGTTTCCAGAGGAGGAGGATACTCTAGACCTGAAATAGTCTGTGAAAACCCATAATCACGAGATCGAGTGGATACATTAATCTAAGACTTGATTGTATTTACAGATAGACGATCACCTTCATGTGCTGGGGGGTTTTTATTACCACTCGACGTATTTCCGACATTACAGGAGATCAAAGCCATGTGATGATTGTGTTGAAATGGATTAGTCAAGAGAATGGGCGGTTGAGATAATAGCCTTGCAACTTCCTTGATTTTGGGGAAAAGCAGGTAAGGTGATCATCCATACAAAGTTTATAAGAAAGCTTCACCTTTCGCTTTTCTTTATTTCCCTCACCATCATTGTTTGCATTGTACTTGGTTTTATTATTATTATTATTACTTCCACCCTTATGGTTATTACTCTATCCTTTCCTTCTATTCCCACTTGGTTGTTGGCTACCATTTAGGTTAGTCAATGAATGTACAAAATGAGCATCCATCACCTGGGTGGGAGTGGAGGACATGGATGAATCTTTTCCTAAGATAGACTGACTTAGAGACAACACCTTCAACTGGTTCGTCACCACATATGTAGACTTAGCATTTGCATATCCTATGATTCCATTGACATGAGGCCTCGGCTTCTGTTTAGGTCGTAATTTGACCTTGGTATGTTAGGAGTAATTTCATATAACATCCCATATTGAGCATATCTAAGGTCCATTTGCTAGGATTTGAAAATAGCTTCTTCTTCAGATGTTACCCCAGATGTAGAAACATCCTTCGAAATATAAGGCAATAAAGACTTAAGAAACCATTCCAATAAGAAATATGGAGGAATGTAGGCTTTGATCAACCTCTTCAATCTATGCTAATATTGTATATGATTTGATATATGGGTGGATTTGTCCTAGCGGAGGTCCAACAAAAGTTCTATTCCAACATCGTAACGAACCAACAAATGGAAGTTGTTGAGAAAAACTAAAATCATCTAATTAAAATTTCAATATGTTCCTCATTTTAGCTCAATGTACCATTTCATTGCAGCCCTTGTCATTGTGTGTTGAAACAATATCAAACAAATATAATCATCATTAAGGGAATTAGATGAGCATCAAATATGAAAAGTAGTAATGTTATCACCTAGATCCTCACTAGTCTTTCCCTCAAATTTAGGAATATCCACGGGAATCTTTGTGGGGATGGGGGGCCATGAAGGATCATAATGCACCTATTGAAATGGAAACAGGTGAATCAGTGTCACAAAAATTTGGATAATTTTCCACTTTTCATAAATTAACTAAACAACATATGTTTATTTCATTTTCTCAATAAAAATATGAAAGAATAAATACTTTATTTAACTTGAATGAGTACATAAGATCAATCTTTGAATATCTTCAACTTCAAGCAATTATGAGAGACCCAACTCTGTGTTACAAGAACCATCTTGTAGTTCTCAGATCTAACTGAGAAATGAGGAATCCAACCCTCATAATAAGTCCTAGATTGTATATCTCAGATCCAACTAAGATGTGAGGAATCCAATCCTCATACAAGAGCCATCTTGTAAACATGCACCAACCTGACAGAATGAACGTTCATTCAATATGTTATATATAAATATATATACTTCAACAAATTCAACTACATTTCTTCTCACCTTTCTTTCTTGTTTATATAGTCTTTTGACTCGTGTGAATTTGAATCATTGTGTCTGTTGATATTTGAACCACTGTAACTTTTAATTTAAATGATATTATTAATCTTTAAATAATATAATTTTTTCTTTTATCCTTTATTCATAATGCTCATGAATTAACATTCTTTTAATCATGTTTGTGTGTTGGTTATTTTGTATTCATGATTTGATCACAGACATGGATCGACTCATTATATCATACTCATGCTTCTGTTGTATTCTTAGTTCACCAATAGATCATATTTGATCTTTTATCGATTCTCTATATTGTTCTAGTATTAACTCTATGTATAATTAAATCTACATGAGTTGCTTCTTACAAATCATTTACATATGACCATATGTGAAAAACCATGGGCTTATTGATTTAAGTGTTGCTTCTTCTTTTACCCTTATTTCTCTATTCCATACAACCACATGTAGTGATGAGGCGCTAGGCTAAATAATTGCTTGATCACTTGTCAAGATCGACGGTCATGTTTTAATCGCATGATGAGATGGACGATTGTCATTACTTTGGGACTTCGTCCTTCACGAATCCTAGCCTCTGTAATATTTCAAATATCCTGAAGCATATTTCACAGAAGTAGATTGAACGGTTGATATATTATTTTCACGATGAATGATTCTCGTTCACTTCATAACTTTGAAGTTCAGCGATTTCCAATCTTTGCAATCATTAAACCTCCTGGATCAGACGTGTGTCAATACTCTTCAATGGTTGAGAACGCTCTTTGAAGTATATCAATGGTTAGTGTCAGTTCATTGTTTACGCTTATTCCTTCCATTGTACTAGATCAAAGGTCGATAATGCTCCTGAATTAGATCACCGATTAGCTTTAAATTCGACCTTCGACGCTTTCGGTGATTTCTCCTTCATAGTCCTTCAATCTTCCAGATTTCATTTCACCAAAGTAGATCAAATGGTTGGATTTTATTTGTACGATGAACGGTTCTCATTCATTTCAGAACTTTGGGACTTTGGGCATTTGTTGGTGGTGAAACTTCTGAAATACAAACTCTCAGAGTGACACAACTTGCTGACATCACTTGTTGACATGTCACTGACTGAGTGGTTGCCACATGTCACTTAGATTCATGACCTACGCATACCTGAAATTCTAACTGCACTTTGATACTTGTCATCATTTGATTGCACCACATGTCCTTGCTGACGTGGATCTCCTCATTTGGCACATGTTCTTCTCCTTGATCTAACAATTTTCCTATCTCCCAAAATGTATCTCAGAGGGACGGATGAGAGTGACTTTGAAACTTTGGCCTTCGGGTGAACTCATGTGTTCTGAATCCTTTTTCACCAAAGTTCTCAGTGTCGAAGTTGACCACTATTCTGATCTAATGACCATCATGTATTGTCCATATCGAGTGGTCCTCATTTATTTTAGGACTTCGGGGCTCTGGCCTTCATATTTCCTGATCCTATCCTTCAACTTAATATAGATTGGAAAATCAATATGACTCCCGAAATATTTATCAGATTGGATGACTCATCTCCTCTTTGGAACATTTGTGTCTTACTCTTTCCATCCACTTTAATCGATCCAATGGTCGGTATATTATCCGAAGTGTTCCTCGGATCATACGACTCATGTCCACTTCACGACTTTGGCCTTTAGGTAATCTTACTTGTTCTCAACCCTTTTCTGTCGAAGTGGTCAGCGTCGGAGTTGACCACAATCCTGATCCAACGATCATCGTATATTCTCCATATCCGATGGTCCTCATTCACTTTGTCAGATCGGGGCTCCGACCTTCATATTTTCTTATCCTATCATTCTACTTGCTTTGATCTAATGGTTGGGAATGATCTTTGAGTAGATCAATGATCAAGGATGATTGTGATGGAAACTGCTTGTTGGTAGTGGAATTGATGCCAACCATAGATCTATTGGCGGGTGACAATCGATGGTCTAGACTAATTGCAGGATTGGAATTAAAGCATTGTTTAATTCTCCCTTCTCTCTCCTCAATCAATCCCTTCCCTTGATCTGGCGCTTGCATATACAACAATCATGACTTGATCTGATCGTTGACCAGTCCTCGAATGGTTCTTGTCTTGTAACTCCTAGATCTGATAGTCCAGATACAATTCTTCAAAACTCTGACTTCATCTCAATCTAATGATCTTTCTTCTTATATGTTCATCGTTATTTGTCCTGATGTTTTAATACCTTGTTCTTCATTACTTCTTATGCACATGGATTCTCTGCATGCTACCTCTCCTGATATTTAGAGTGGATTTCTTTGCACCTCATGCTATATCTTCTGTATGACTACTCCTTAAACCTGTTTTGATGAGAAGGATTATTTATTGAATCCTTTGGAGTTCTCCTATGGGGATTTCGATCCCGATGGAATTTCTACAATGCACTCTTCCTTTTGAGTTTTGATTAATGTCCTTCCTTATAAGATTGAATCTCTTCATATTGTTTGACATTTTCATTCTCTGCCTACTATTTGACATTTTCATTCTCTGCTAATTGTTATACTGTTGACATCAATGACAATTCATTAAAGACAACATGTCCAAAAATCTCCCCCTTTTTCATTGAGCGAAAAACACTAACTTCATACACAAACTCCCCATGTGATGGTGTTTTTCTCTTATGAATTTACACTCCCCCTTTGACATCAATGGAAAAGGGTTTCTCCCTCTATGATCAACCTTTGTCTGTTTGCATGTTGTTGACCAAAATATGAACTTGGTTCACTCCCCCTGCAATCATGCTTCACCTGCCATAATTGAATGACTCCCCCTATCAATATGCTCTCTCTGCCTTTGACTACTCTCCCCCTTTGTTTTTGAAAGGGTAGCTATTCCTCACAAGATATCTTCCCCTATCAATATACTAACTGCTTATCTCAATCCATTGGAATATTTGTATTTGAAATAAGTAGTCTTCTTGATACCAACTTGTAGTGATACCCATTTGTAGTGATCAAGTGTTTCAAAACTTAATCTAATTACTTTCTTATTTAATAACAAAAATACTCCTCCTGAGTTTTTTAATAACTTTCCTTTTTCAAATAGAACAACAATATGAATCTTACTGATCTTTTTGATCTGCTTCTTATTCGTCTTTGATATTTCATAGGAATATCAATTTAGAAATGATACCAATTGATTTAAATACCAATTTTGTTATCAATTGATCTTTGTTTAATGATACTCCTTGAACTTCTCTGCTACCTTTATTTTTCCTCTTCTCATATTCTACAACTAACCCTACTATTATTTTTTATTTTGACCACTAATCTATAGATAGTCAATATTTTCCATATGTTAATTTTAAGAACTCTTGGCATAATCCTTTGATTTTGTAGAAATCAATTTAAACTTCTTTTTGTATTTTCTTTCCTTGGCCAACAAATTATGACTTCATCAGAATTTGATTCTGTCCCATATTCTTCTATAGGGACTTCCTTTTCTCGTTCTTTATTTATTTCATATTGAATTTCACATTCTTTATTAGTACCTTCACCCATCATGTTCTTATTATTAATTTCTTCATTTTCAGGTGTAATATCATTTTTCTTGCTTTCTCCTTCAGATTTGCTTCTCCATATATTTCTATGAGATATTATGCCTTTTGGATCTTCTCTTTCTAATTGTGTTTTTTTATACTTGACATCTCCTTTGTTCTTCAAACTTTTATTACGTTTTTCCACTGACTTGAATGAATTATTTAAGGATTGAATTTTTTAACTCCTACAATTCTGGTTTTTCTCTTTGAAGTAGTTAACTATCAGAGATTACTTACTATTTAATCCCAAACTCTAGATCCTCTTGACTTCAAATATATTTTCATATTTTCCCTCCATGATGAATAATTTGTTTCATCAAATAAGGGAGCTTCATTTGTGGAGATAACAATTTTCCACCCATTTCTTCTCAATATACCTTCAGTGTTTCATAAATTAACTGAAAAAATATATTTGTTTCAATTTCTCAATCAATATATAAAAGAACAAATACTTTATTTATTTATTGAACTTGAATGAATACATAAGATCAATCTTTGAATATCTTCAACTTCAAGGAATTATGAGAGACCCAAATCTCTATTACAATACCTAGCTTGTAGTTGTCAAATCCAACTAAGAAATGAGGAATCCAACCCTCATAACAAGTCCTGTCTTGTTTATCACCGATCCAAATGATGTAAGTCATGTGCATACAGAACCTCATAAAACATAAATATAGATACATAAATTCTATATTATTTACTCCTTTATTATTGTTCCATCATAATAACAATGTTCAACATAATAATAATGTTCAACATAAAAATGAACAACATAAAAATGAAAAACAACAACATAATAATGATAATAATGAACAACAACAGAATAATGATGAGCATGAGGTATTTACCTCAACCTGATGTTGAATCTGAAGCTGATGGATCCTGCCCAAACTGAGTAACCTCCCATCCAGCTAGGAACAACCTCTCTGACTCCCTAGCCCCAAAATTCCTTACAGTTTCCTAGCCCCCAAGCCCAAAATTCCCAGCAAAACTTGCCCTGTGAAAGTCCTCAAGCAAGATTCAAGTAAAAACGATGAAACCCAAACTGTTTTCCTCCCTTCGCCTTCTCTCTCTGCAAATTTCTCACCTTGCCATAAATTGAAAATATCACTCAACCGGAAAAGACCTCCTTCCCAAGTCCTCTGCCTTGATTTATATTCCTTATCCTCCCTTATCCAACCTCCTTCCCCTCATTAATCACTCAACTACCTTATCCCCCCCATAAATTTGTTCTACTACCAATAACAATTATATTAGACTAATCTGCAGGTCAATGGGCTATGAAATATCCAAAGGATAATGGTAATAAAAGTGGATGTCATGATCACCGACAAAGAAACAATATGGTATGAATATTTGTATGTGAAATTATGTTGGGTTTGAATTCATTTCTATGATATGTGGACCAGTGCAGGTTTTTCAGGTGGTGAGACTGCCTAAAACTTAATACATGATGAAAAAATTCCTAGCAACATAGTGCCATTGTATATTCCATGGTAGGGTGTGGACCCTAGTCATATTAGGAGGGGTGGAGGCATTTCCCACCATGTATCCTCTCAAACCTAGAGTCATGGGAGGATGGTGTTATCTCACACTCTCCTAGATGTGTGATGATGACTGTCAGTTGCATGTTGGGGAATGTTGGTCAAGATAGTGACACTTCCGCTTACGGGTTCTATTTGGAGTTAGGTCAATATAGTTGACACTCCAAGATAGTCCAGTAGACGAAGGATAGGGATGGAAGACATAAGTAATTTAGGGAGGAAGGATGAATAAAAATAGTTGAGAGGGTATGGGGATTTGCCTTGTAGTGGAATTTACTGTTTTCCTTTTTTAAAGGAGAATATGTAAATATGTATATTTATAATTTCTTAACTGAACTACAATTGTCTAAATGAACATTGTTGAGCTAAATTATTTTATTTTATTTATTTATTTATTTATTTATTTATTTTTTTTATGCTGGCGGAATCGGCAAATGGGCCGGTCTCGTACTCACGTGACACGGGGTCGATTCCGAACGCTACCACTATAACCTCCAGGTGCCATATGTATGCCCCTTCTGCAGGCACGAGTAAGTCGGGGGGATTTGAACTTGAAACCTCATCGTACATAACACGCTATATCACGGCACTTGCCAATTGAGCTGCCCCCCGGGGGCTATTGTTGAGATAAATTATTGCAATTAAGGGATTTTGAAAACATTTTAACTGGTTTCTTATCTTTTATAAAATGAATAGTCTTGTTGATTGGATTGGACGCATACAAGAATTACTATAGGTGTGATAATTATTGTCATTAGTACATGCACGAGACTTGTATGTGCTAGCTACACATGTACACTAGCATGTATGAGTTTTCTTTCGCTTACTTACTAATAATGTTGTTTATTGGATATGAATGTATGAACCATGTGTCATTTCCCTTGTATTGTAAATTACTCTAACTTTGGGATGAATTTTCTTAAAGGGTGGGTGTATGTAACAACCCTAATTAATTCTTTAATTATCATCATTAATAAATATTAGTTTATTGAATTATTAAAATAGATTTTTTTGAAGAATTTATTATAATATAATTGTTATTGGTAGTTGAACTAATTTATGGGGGGGATAAGGTGGTTGAGTGATTAATGAGGGGAAGGCGGTTGGATAAGGGAGGAGAAGGAAGATAAGGCAAGGTAGAGGACTTAGGAAGGAGGTATTTTCCGGTTGAGTGATATTTTTAATTTATGGCAATGTGAGAAATTTGCAGAGGGAGAAGGTGAAGGGAGGAAAATAGTTTGGGTTGCATCTGTTTTACTTGAAGCTTGCTTGAGGACTCTCACAGGGGAAAGTGTTGCTGGGAATTTTGGGCTTGGGGGTAGGAAACCATAAAGAATCCTAGGGCTAGGGAGCCGGAGAGGTTGCTCCTAGCTGGCTGGGAGGTTACTCAATCTGGGCAGGATCCATCAACTTCGGATTTAGCATTAGGTTGAGGTTCAATATCAGGTTGAGTTAAATACATCATGCTCATTATTATGTTGTTGTTGTTCATTAGTATCATTATTATTCTTATGTTGTTCATTTTTATGTTGAACATTATTATTATGTTGAACATTTTTATTATGCTAGAATAATAATTTAAGGAGCAAATAAGATAGAATTCTTGTATTTATATTTATGTTTTATGAGGCTCTATATGCATAGGCCTTACCACTGAGATGTGAGGAATCCAATCCTCATAAAAGACCCAACTTGTAAACAGGCACTAACCTGATAGAATTAACCTTCATTCAATCCATTATATATAAATATATATACTTCAACAAATTCAACTACACTTCTTCTCACCATTATTTCTTGTTTATATAGTCTTCCAAATGGTGTGAATTGAAATCATTATGTCTATTGATATTTGAACCATTGTACCTTTTCATTTAAATGATAATATTAATCTTTAAATAATATGATTTTTCCTTTTATCCTTTATTCATAATGCTCATGAATTAACTCTCTTTTAATCATGATTGTGTGTCAGTTCTTTTGTCTTCATCAGTTGATCACATAAATGGATCGACTCATTATATTGTACTCATTCTTCTGCTATGTTCTCAGTTCACCAACAAATCATATTTGATCTTTCATCAATTCTTTGTATTATTCTAGTGTTAACTCTCTGTCGAATTAAATCTGTATGAGACACTTCCTTATACAAATCATTTAGATATGACCATATGTGAAAAACCACAGGCTTATTGATTTAAGCATTGCCTCTTGTTTTACCCTTATTTCTCTATTCCATACGACTGCAGGTGGAGACTATGCACTAGGCTAAATAAGTGTTTGATCACTTGTCAAGATCGACGATCACGTTTTAATCGCACAATGAGATGGACAATTGTCGTTACTTTGGGACTTCGTCCTTCACGACTTCCAACCTTTGTAATCTTTCAAATATCCTGAAGCATATTTTTCTGAAGTAGATTGGATGGTCAATATATTATTTTCACGATGAATGACTCTCGTTCACTTTGAAACTTCAGAATTCAACGATTTCCAATATTTGCAATCATTAAACCTCTCGGATCAAAGAAGCATGTCCATACTCTTTAATGGTTTAGAATGCTCTCTGAAGTAGATCAACGGTTAGCATCAGTTCATGGTTTACACTTATTCTATCCTTCCACTATACTAGATCAATGGTCGATAAATCTCTCGAATTAGATCAATGATTAGCATTAACTTCAGCCTTCGGCTCTTTGGGTGATTTCTCCTTCACGGTCATTCAATATTCTGGAGTTCATTTCACTGAAGTAGATCAAACGGTTGGATTTTATTTTCATGATGAACAATTCTTGTTCATTTCGTAACTATGGGACTTCATGCATTTGTAGGTAGTAAAACTCCCAAAATACAAACTCCCGCAGCGATGTAACTTTCTGATGTGGAATTGACTAAGTGGTAGCCACATGTCACTTAGATTCATGAGTTATGCATACCTAAAATTGCAACTACACTTTGATACTTGTCATCATATGATTGTGCCATCTGTCATTGCTGATGTAGTCTTATTGACGTGGATCTCCTCATGTTGCACATGCTCTTCTCCTATATCTAATGGTTGTTCTAACTCTCAAAATGTATCTAAGATTGACTGTTGATAGTGACTTTGGAACATCGGCCTTTGGGTGAAATTATATGTTATGAATCCTTTTTTCACGAAAGTGGTCAGTGTTGACATTGACCACTATTATGATCCAATGACCATCATGTATTGTCCAGATCCAATGGTCCTCATTTACTTTGAGACTTTGGGGCTCCGACCTTTGTCTTTGCTTATAATATTCTTCCACTTTATATTGATTGGATGGTCAATATGACTCCTAAAATATGACTCCGACCGTAGAGTAGTTTGGGGAATATAAGCTCCACCAAACAAGCATGGAATATGAAGAGGAGACATGCCCCCAAGTCCAATACTAGGATTTGTATTATTCGCTAGAATGGAAGATGAAAGCTGTGATGTCATATTAGACATACCAAAAGAGAAAGGGTTAGAGACCAAAGGAATGGGCTGAGAATTGTATCTAGGCATACCAAAACGATACCCAAAAGAGTTTGTTACTATGCATTTATTAGCAACCAAAAGTCATATAGGAGTAATGATGAAACCCTGCGGCACTACAACCATAGTGGTTGAAGGCTTCGAAGGAGTTCCATTAACTACAGTAGGTATAGGAGTTGAGGGACTCCCTGTGTATTTTTGAATCAACTCAGAACTCATACTTGTATGATCATAAGTCTGTTAGGTGGAGGTGTGTGTACCACGTTTGATAACTTTACACCTTTTAGGAGGAAAACACTCAAGATGCAGTGGTAAATTCAAAAAATGGCAAGACCTGCAAAGAAGATTGTATGGCTCCATGATGACTCAAGAATCGAGATATAAAAACAAATCCTAAGTCCAATTAATAGTCAAAGAGCACACCAAAATAAACAAAAAGTCCAAATGCACACAACCAAGATATAGTAGCTAAAAAGGGGCCTCCCTCACTAGTGTAGGTATACCTTTCCCAAGAGGGGCCTAAGAATCCCTTCAAAATATCGTAGGTGTCAAAATTAGCTATAACAACCCTTGTGGGATTAATAGTGCATTCGGTAAAATCCCCCCAGAGAGGTAATCCTCTATAAAGGATGTGTATTGTCTGACACTTATCTGACTCAGGGTACCTACAGAATAACCCCTTCAAGTAACCTATGTGGATACCTATGTCAAGAAACTAAATTCACCATGATATAACCAATGCACATGCAAACATTCCTAAGTCAGGTCCATTGTATGGGCAGGGTAACAAAGCCAAAAATCTTAAAATTATCACCTCTCAAGGGGGTAAACGTACTAGCAAGACCCCCAAATATGAATATATCCCCAAAAATATCTCTGACGCTAAGAAGGTATTAGAGGGCCATCTCTACAACCAACTTCACATGACCTCGTGCTTAACTATGGTGTGAGCGGAGCATCCCGATGTCACTAATTATACAATGGATTTCACCACTTCCTAGTCAGACACATATGTTGAGTTTAATTATCTTAGAGAAATTTACTCACAAAATCCTATTCCAAGGCCCTATATCCCATGCTTGTTTTTGTACTCTGAAAAATAAAATTGTTTCTAATAAATTTTAATTAATCAACGTTACTTTTAATGGCTTTGTTTACTCAAAAGATGTTGTCGTAAAACTGATGATGTTATGACTTAGCATATTAAAGAAATGAATATAAACATAAAGATAAGTCTTAATATTAAATTCTCAAAACATGATAAAATTTGTTTTTTAAATGCAACTTTCAATTCAGCTCTACAATTTCAATATGATGCAAATTTCCCACATGTATCAAGATCAATAATAAAAACCCAAAAGAGAAAATGCCAAAATAAAAAATGCATATTTTTGTATTTTCAATATAAAGAAATGAAAATGTAAGGATTGAATCGTAGCTTGATGTATAGACACTACTGCAAGAAAACATAGACAATCCAAGAAGCATACCAAGAAGAAAACACTCAAACCAAGATGCAAGGAAAACAAATGAAAAAGATGATGAGAAAGAAAAATTGCCTAAAAATTCAACAATAAAAGGGTTTCCTATCACTCTGCAAGCACTCAACATTTAAGACAGAGACCCAAGAAGACTCAACAACCATCAAAACTCACCCAGCAAACACCAAACTCAACAAGTAATCTAAAAAGTTTCATGTACATGATTGTTTAAGAAAAAAACATGTATGTACGTGCCCTATAGAAGGAAAACCTGCATATATACATGCCTGTCAACGTCAAAACCACATATATGTATTAAAACACTGTCAGGGAAAGGAAAGGGTCAATAAACTTAGATACAAAGTCAAAAATAGTATGTCGAGCAATCAGGGGACAAGAAAACTCAGGAAACTGAGAGAAATCGAAGGAGAAAAACACTCCAAACACCAAAATAGAGGATTCAATCCCTAGTATGGTCACCAATTCTATTACGAGAAAAATCACTCTATGCCATGGGGTAGACCAAAACAAACAGAATGACTTTAGAAATCAACACTAATCCAAAGTATGTTATGTAAATGAAAAAGATTAGAAGAGAAGATAGAGAACCTACCTCGTTTGGATGTTCTATGAAGACCACCATTGAGCATGCAACTTAAAACTTTATACCTACAACTTGTCCTCAACAACCAAGATATGAAAGCATATGGTGATAATATATAAGGTTAGAACATACAATATCATAATACATTATCATTCGTAACAAATATGCCCATAGAATAACAATTCAAATATTTACAAGATATCAATTGGATGAGAAAAGAGTATTTCTATTAAAATATGATCAACACAAGTGTATATGTGGAAAAATTCCATGTTGGCATGTCTCAGAACTGAGAAAATAAGTCCCTTCTAGCTGGGCCTCCACCACTTCAATCCTCCACCAAAGGAAAGATCATATAAGAGAGACAATGAGGTTCTCCATCAAAGAGGGAATATATTGGGGGTTGAACAATGTGTTTAGACTTTAAAGGACAAAGGGCTGCAGACTCAATGTGAAGTGAAGAATTCTCCACAATAGGTTTTCTATCAAAAGTTTAATTCTCTCCTCCTTCCATGGTTTGGATATGGCCTAATTTATAGCCTTCAAGTAGAATTGAAGGGCCGAGTTAGAACGTTTCCAGTATATCAAAGGTCAAGGATCATGGATCTCATGACATGACATGGAAACCTGACATAAATTTTAATTTTTAACACCAAACTCAATTTACATGGGTTGTAGTGGTTCACCCTTCTTATACGTATGTTGTCTAACTTGTAGGGAACGTATATGTGGAAAAATATGTTTTTTTAGCTTTGGGAAGTGAAAAAGGGGACTTCAAGTCTACATAGGCAAATGGAAAATCCTTCTTATAAAGTTGCATGGGGTGAGGAAAAACTTGTTATAACATGGTTCAGGACTTGAATAAGAGGTAGAATACGATGTACATATCCCTAAGAATGAGGGTCGCGCATGAGCTGAAAAAATTGTAGGCATAATTAAAGACTGTGTAGGAGGAGAAACAAACAAGGCAGGCTCAGTTGGAGCCATTTTAGCAACAACCCGAAGGAATGATAGACAAGCTCTAAAAAAAGAAAGGAATATAGGAACAAGTGTTAGAATAAATAAGAGAAGTGCTAATAGAGAACATGAAAGTGTAGTATTTGGAGACACTAGCAGGGAAGAGCGCACATGCTAAAGAGAAACTGACAGAATTGGGAAAAAAGTTTCATGCACTGGAGGTAGCGCTACAAAATGTGCACTAAGACTAAGTGTCTTGGGATGATCCACATGTTAGTGTTGGGGGCCTATTGGAGTAGGAATGTTTGGGAGAACAACCCAACAAATGAGGTAGATCAGACGAAGAATGAGAGCACACCACATTTTGAGGAAATACAGTGCATGCAACAAGATTTGCATAAATCTGATGCATAGGTGGAAAACATTTCTATGTTAGGGTTAGGGTTTTGGGAATCATATTGTAAGGGCTTAACCCATTTTTGTAATATAAATAAGGGTTATGAGGACATGAATCCATTTTTTTAGAGTGTGTGTGAGAAAAGTATTTTTTGGGAGAGTCTTTTGGAGTTTTTGAGCCTTAGTATTGTTGAGAGTTGTTGAGTTGAGATGAAGTTGAAGTAGTTGAGGGTCAGGTCACAATCTATGGAGCTTAGTGAGATCCTAGTTTTCCTCACTACTCTCTATCAGGATGTAATGCACACAGTTCCTTTTGATGAATAAAAAAATAATTAAAATCTCTTTGTGGACGTATCCCCCGGGGCGTGAAATAGGATAAAACTATGTGTGCAATGTGCTTGAATGTTTTACTATTTTTGTTTTTCTGATTGAATGGTTAGTTAGATGAATGAATTCTTTAGTTACATCACACACTAGAATAAATATCCCAATGGATGAATGAATGGATAGATATGATGAATACTCTAATAGATACATGGTTAATTACAAATAAGAAGTATAAATAACATCCCCCAATCCCTTCCATGATTGCAGACACCTATGTCCTGCAGTCACCCATAAACCATATCAGGTGAGACTGTGTTGTGCACTTTTTTCGGAGTGTAGCCTTCTGGTTTACCATAAGATTCTATGGTGATAAGGGTTTTGTTGGAGAATTAAGGTAAAACTCGGGTCAACCATAAGTCCAAAAAATAATAATAATTAGGATTGCATTAATAAATTTCCTAGCATATAACTCCATCATAATTTTTATGATGATGAATATTTATAATAAATACTTGAAACAATGGTACATGGATATAGTTAAAGTCATATAATATATGACTTGGACAACCAAATTCTAAAAATTTCTCATCTAAAGGATTTAAGCCACTAACCATTTTCTAAGGAATTTTTTCCACCTAAACATATGTTGATCAAAACATTTGATCACCTATGTTTTTCTCTCTTGGAATAAATAAATAAAATTGATATAAGAATAAGTAAATTTTGAAGGGTTATCAATTCATAGTGTATCCCTCTGTCTCATCTTCATCATGCATTTTACGGATCAAAAATCTGATTCAGTATGCTCAAAATACCTAGGTTTTTGTTCAATCACCTAAAGAGCACTTTTCCATGTGCAACAAAACTAGATTTTTGGAACTAAGATATTCTTGGAACCATGCCCATTTTTGGAACCATGCCCATTTTATTGGAACCACATAATTTCTTGGAAGAGCTCGAGACTAAGTCTCGACTTAATCTCATTTTCTTGGTACATTTTATTAGTTCTTCACTCCATACATTTTCTTTGTTCTTACACTCCCACTTACCATACTTAGTCTAAATTATTCTTATGGGACTACCCCCGCATCCCATCTACCTCCTTCTCCCTATTCACTCCACATTTTTGTACTCCCCCTCCACTCATCCCTCTCCCTACTCACCCACACTCAACCATATTTCCTATCCCCCTCANCCTCTCCACATCCCCCTAATCCTTCCACTATCCTCTCCTCCCTTACAACCACTATGATACTTAACCATTTTAATTAATCATGTGGACCTCCTCTCCGACAGGACCTATAGACCTACTCTCCTCTCCTCCCTCACTCTACATCTGCATTCCCTCCCCTACCTCTCCTCCCTCATGACCTTCCTCCCCACCTCTCCTCCACCTCTTGCATTACACAACCTCTTATCCTATGTTTTTCCCATTATACCATTAACCAATGATATCACTCCACATGGAAACCAAGTATTTGCACATGTGGCAACCAACTATTGATGAGATGTGTTGATGAATGGGAGTGTGAAATGTGGAAACCAATCGAGTGATGACATGTGGAAGTTCATGGTGACCTATCACACAACAACACATGGTGATGATGTGCAGAATAAATCAATGCTATATGGGTGATTACGATGATGCCATCAGGAATTGAATGGGAATTAGTTGGACGATGACTAGGAAGACAAAATATTTAACTAATTCACTAATTTTCTAAGGGTCAGATATCGAAGTATCCATGGTCTCCATATGCTTTACATGAGATTCATGGTTGAATTTACATTATAAACACTTTAAATCCCAATATCCCCATGCATGTGTAATATATATTTCCCCAACAAAAGTCAAAATTTTTAATGGAGTGGATGAATTGAAATCAAGGGCCAAGATAGCCCCATTAAAATTAATGAACGACTGGTGAGCAACGTTTTTATGAGATCCATAACTTGAGATCCGAGATTTAGATTCGGGAAAACTATACCTACTTGGAAATTTAATTATATAAGGAATATTATGGAATAGGTTCCAAGAGATCAAATTGTCCATGATTCTCTGAGTAATTTAAAGAACAATCAATTTGGTCTTCACGGTTTGATGATAGATCTTCTTTGAAACTCAAATTCACGAGCTTATAACTTGAGATACAGAACTCCAAATTGTACTTAAAGGGAATCATTTGAAATATGAGATGATGAATATAACATCTAGAATTTGTTTCATCAGTGAAAGGGAAAATATATTGCTTAGAAATCTAAAACACAATACACTTTTATTAAAGATAGTCAAGTTTAAAATTTGAAAATAATGTTTAATAAATAAACTTTATTAAAGGAACATGTGATACCCCACGACATGGATTTTTTACTATTATTTGAATTATTGTTTTCAATTTAGAATTTTAATTATTTCCCCCCCCAAAAAAGACAAATTGGCCGATTGGCCAAAATTGAATTGTAAAACCTTATTATTTTATGAAAATAAACATATGTGCAAAAATGAGCACATGTTGAAGCAATTGTTAAAGAGGGAATTAGGAATCCAATGGGGTGGGCCAAGCGACGACAATATAAAACAATATGTGGAGTTAACTTAACTCTAAAAATACATATTCCATATTTATAGGAGAATCTGTGAACATGTGTAAAGTAAATTATGATAGGTGGTCAGTTAGCAGGAGGCTCAAGACAAGTGTCACAAGTCATAGGAAAAAACAAATAAGTCATGAAAATGGAATGGGATGCCATTCCTAGGAGGTTATTTGGATAGCTTGAGAAGGCTACGCACTATCTCACTGAACACATTGAAAATTAGGAGAATACTCACAAAAAATGGAGCTCATAATTCTAGAAGAGGACACATAGGCATCCCCTTGGATACTGAACTCAACTTAGGGGTGACATAGGTGACAAAGACTATAGTCTAAGGTTGGGAGGAACATGGTCTTCAGTGTGTGGTTTCCCCAAAGTTCTAGGTTTTATCTCTTGTGATGAACATGCTCATTATAAATTATTCTTTTAAACTCTTATTGTGTTAGTGTACAATTTTGTAGTTAAATTCTCTATCTTAAACAATCAAAACAATATTAGAATTCAATTCTTTATGTACAAGAAATAGATGGATATTATATGTTCGTATAGGAAAATTGTGAAAGGAAATATAACGGTTATTCTGCTTTACGAAGAAAATTATAATATCAATAATAGATTATTAGTATATGTAGGTAAGAACTTAATTACAAATCTAAGGACTGAATTATGGATAAGAAATATGTATGGAAGAAATAGGACTCATCGAAATACAAATATACAACTAAAAATAAATTATAAACACAGGAACTTATATCGTTTAACCAAATATTTCTGTATATATATATATATATAAATGAGAAAAATAAATCATTACAAATTCAAATAGAGTTCCTTGTATCTATATTGAAAAGGGAATATCATAACAAATAACTCATTACAAAATTTAATGAAATAACATATATATATATATACTCGAAAATGGAAATGTTACATATTGTATAGAATCCAAACGAGTAGAGTTCGTTTATAAACTATATATCTAGGAAAAGGAAAGTAAATAAACAAAGTTTTACAAAGACATAGCATGTGTAGATAGAAGTATACGAAGCCACCTGACTTTAAAGAATATTACATTAAAAATATAATCAGTCGACTAATTAGAAGTATTGAAAATTGAATACCTTTCTGTACATGGGTATTCCAAAGGTCCATGACAACCGCATTCTTTGCACCTACACAATGAATAAGAAAATGAATTATTAAGCTTCACTAATCGCTTACTCAAATGAAATTTACATAAACATTAAAAATAATCTCACCATGGAGGATCAGAGTGTCGAAGTATCTCCTTCAATCATTGTAATCCACAATAGGATGTTCTGGGTTGTCAGATAACTGATGGGTACCCCTCACATCATCATAAGGTCCCATCATTAGATATTAACCAAGAGTAAAATTTATGTAAAACTACAACATATGTATAAAAATGAAAATCAAAGTAACCACTAAGGTCTGTGCGGACTCTCCCTGCATGATATATCATAGTGGAAGTCATAAAACTATAGACAAGGTTGTGTAAAACAAGATGCAGGGTCTCAATCCTTAACCAAAGATGATAAATGGAAAACAATTGATCATGTCATGGTAAAGTCCGACTACTGAGATTACTGCGTACTGATGATAAAAAACACGAGGCTAAGGAATAACCCCCTCAAATAAAATATAGAAGAAAAACTACTACGACCTAATATAAACCTTACAGTCAATGTATAATAGGAAATATATATGTAATAAAAAGAAGTTTATGAAATATATGGTTGGATGAGTAAGATTCATTTCAAACTACAAATAGTTATTATTTTGAAGATTAAAATGCAAGAAATGTTAATAAGTTAAACAACCCACATAGTTACAGGAAAAACCCCAATGGTTAAGAGGATTTTCTTACCAGTTAAAGGCACCGAACTCGAGGTAAACTCTCAGGAAAAATGCAGGAACGAGCGAAGTGTGGGAAACTTAGGAAAATCGAAAGATCCAATAAGAAAACCTAATTCCTAGAGGTGTTATGAAACATGTATGCAGGTTTTAGGACAATGACCGAATAACCCTCCTCGAGATGGAAACCTCAAGACAGTGCACATGCATGACTACTGCATGATAAATGCTCCATAGAGGACGAGGGATAACGATGAAAATTTTGCTAATTTTTAATGCAATAGCTACCATAAAACGAGTTTAAACCTCGTAAAGAACCCAAATGAATTCCTCTATACTAAGTTGTCATGTTGAAGGACAGGTGTAACATGAATGGTTGGATTACAATGATAATTCTTTCCAAATATGATTTTTCATAATTTAATAAAACCTACGTATTGAAACCTAAGTTTATATATGAAGAATTACCATAAGACAACATTAAGAAACATTTGGTGTAAAGTGAGTTAAATACTATCAGTATAAGAACATGGTAGCAACAATTGTAATCCTATATCCATAGGAGAAGTACTATAGTTAGCAACCTATTCATTGAACATTTATATAGATATATCAAAATAAGTAATAACTTATATTTTATAGGTTATCAAATATTGGTCTTAAGGAAATGAGACTTAGGATAACTTATATAAATACAACCTATAAGGGTGAACGATAATGGAAGACTATGGAAAAATTCCATTAATAACTATAAGAATTTATAAAAATATATGTTAAGGTGATAAAGGTTTTACCGTATGGGTATGTAGTCCCTATGAGTTTATCGTCATAAACAAAACTTTGGAAGGATAATGAAATTTTCCGTATCATAAGGGAAACAAGGAAAATTATGAGATAGGAAAAAAAGTAAATGTGGAAATAATAATGACGAAGAACTATTAAAGAATATATATATATATATATATATATATATATATATATATATATATATATATATATATATATATATATATATATATATAATCTTTTACTAGAATTTAAGGTCTATTACATAATGGTATCAAAGTAGTAGGTTAGAACACTTGGCCTTTTTATGGGCATTCTCAAAGAAAAAATATAACATATAAATTGACTTTATTTTCTTCTTACCTTTAGGAAGAAAAATAAATGTATCTTGCAATAAAATGACAGACGTACATGAGTCTTAGGGAGAAGAACATCATCAAGATAATCTTGAACAAGGGAATGTTGGTGACGAACAACTCTGGGTGGATCTGAATAATGACAGACATTCATAAATTATAAACACAATAACAGATCTGAGAGAAGAAATAAAAATAGTAAGAGCATATAACAAAATGATTTTAAAGACTCAAGAGGAACTAAATGAAATTCTACTGGAGAAATTATGGAATGAAAATGATGATAAAAAGAAGGGACAAAATTCTAGAAATTATAAGATAGCCAAAAAGAAGAAGAAATAAAGAAAATTGGAGTATCATGAATATGAAATAGAGTTAGTACACAAATATACAAAAGAAACAAAAACGTCTATCGGAAGTAGTTCTCGTCCTAAACAGAGAACCAAAAATTAACCTAAACAACATGATAAAGTTATGGGAGAATTTAAGAAGATTAAACCACAACCTTCAATGTGGAAGTGGAGATTACTGAAGAAGTAGAGGCATGGCTCTCTAGTATGCATAAATATTTTCAAATCTACAATTACTCAAGTGAGCTTAAATCCCAGATGGCTATTTACAATTTGACAGAAAAAGAAAACAAATGGTGGTGGGATATAAATCGAGTGAAACGTATTAAGGAAATAAAAATCACTTGGAAAACATTTAAGAGATATTTTAAGTAACAATACCTGTCTAAAAAATATTATGAGGGTAAAGCCAAGGAGTTCTATGAACTTAAACTGGGAAATCTTACAATGAAATATTTATGTAGTAAATTTCTGATTTTGTTGCATTATGTGCCTTACGTTGTGGATGAAAAACCAAAGATTCAATGATTTTTGAGTTTCTTACGCATTTATTATAAATATCGATTAAATTTGATAATCCAAAAACATTGGAGGAAACTATGAGGAAAGCCAAACTCTATTTTGAACAATATAAAAATAGAAATGAGAACTCAATGAATTGTAATGGGAAAAAGGTTGAGAGGTTTGACCCTAAGAAGAAATGGGGAGCATAATCCAATAAGCATGTTGATAAGAGGTTCCAAGGAGGTAATAAGTTTAGAGTTAGTAAACCTTTCAATCAACCTGAAAATAAGGGTAGCAAAACCCCAATCTTCTTCAATAAGGAAACTTCCTAAAAAGAGACCATAAAATGTTTGGAATGCAATGGTCCTCATTACTATAAAGATTGTCCTCTCAGGAAGAAGGGAAATAACAATGTGCAAACAATACAGGAAGTGGCTATAGTTGGTGAACTAGCAAGGTCTACACCAAAAATCAACGCATCCTTGGAAAATCGACAGGTAGATCTTCAGACTTCAATGGTGGAAATTGAAGGTATGATACATAATCAACCAATTATTGTTTTAATATATCCAAGTGATAGTTTGAGTTATATTTCACCAAGAGTTGTAGAAATATGTATGTTAAAAAAATAAAAGTTTGAAAAATCCTTGTTAGTACAACTAGACACAGGAACAAAAAGGAGAATTACAGATGTTGTTAAAAACTACGAACTTGGTATGAATGAATTCAAAATATAGATAAACTTAAACATATTACCTTTAGGGTGTTACGATGTGCTAATCGATATGGATTGGATGGAGAAATTTAAAGTGGTCTTATATTGTTACAATAAATCATTTACCTGTTTAGATGAGAGGGATATCAATATAAACATTAAAGGAGTATCAATACTTGGATTAGTATTAGAGAAATAACAGCCTTACAAGTTAAAACATGCATCTAGAAAGGGTGTAAAATACTTGTTGTGCACGTAAATTATAAGGAAAAGAAGGAAAGTAATAAGGAGTATGATAAATTTCTTGTATTACAAGAAATTTCTAGATGTATTCTAGGATATTCCTAGACTACCTCCTAAGAGAGAAATAGATTTATCCATAGACTTGATACCTGGAGTAGTACCTTCTTCAAAATATCCTTATAGAATTAATTCCTTGAGTTAAATGAATTAAAAATCCAATTGAAAGAATTGATAGATAAGGAATATATCCAACCAAGTGTGTCTCAATGGGGGGTACCAATACGTTTTGTGACAAAGAAAGATGGAACTTTATGTCTTTGTATTGATTATAGACAACTTGATAAAAATACTATTAAAAATAGATATCCATTACCTCATATCGATGATCTGTTTAATCAAGTACGAGGAGCTACAATATTTTGTAAGATTGACTTATGTTTTGGGTATCATCAAGTTAGGATAAAGGATGAAGATATTTATAAAATGACTTTTAGAATGGCATATGAATATTATGAATTTGTCGTAATACGTTTTGAGCTAACTAATGCCCCAACCTCATGCATATGCTTGATGAATAGTATTTTGGGAAAGTGTCTAGATAAATTTGTGATCGTCTTTATAGACGATATACTCATCTATTCAAATGATGAAAATGAGCATGAACACTTAAGAATATTTCTACAAATACTAAGAGAACATAAATTATAGGAAAAGATAAGTAAGTGTGAGTTTTATAAAGATCAAATTCAGTATTTAGGACATTTAATTTCCATGGAAGGTACAGTAGTTGATCCAGACAAAATAAATGATATAATGAATTTTCCTGAACCTAAAGATATTTTGGACATAAGACCCTTTATGGATATAAATGGATATTACTAGAAGTTTATAGAATGGTTCTCTAAGATTGCATATCCTATAACATAATTACAGAAAAAAGGAACTAGCTTCATTTGGTTCGAGAAATGTCAAGATAGTTTTAACAAATTAAAACAACTGTTAACTATAAATCCTATATTTAAATTAGGATATCTAGATAAGGAACTTGTAGTACATACAAATGCATTCCATGAAGGGCTTGGTGGTGTGTTAATGCAATAAAACCATGTAATAGATTATGAATCTCGGAAATTAAAGTAACATGAAGAAAAATATGTAACATGTGACTGGGAATTGGTTGCAATAATACATGCATTAAATATGTGGTAGCACCATCTGGTTGGATGAAATTTTTTACTGTTGATAGAGACCATCACTCTAAAATATATGTTTGATAAAAAAAGTCAATGTTCGCCAAGCAAGGTGGTTATCCTTCTTAAGGGAGTATGACTTTGAGTTAAAGCACATAAAGGGAAAATAAAATAAGGTGGAAGATGCATTAAGTACGAATGGAAATATAATCTATAGAATTACTAGAAGTAATTATGAAACAAATTTATAAGAAAGGGTAATGATAGCAATTGAAAAAGACCCAGAATATCAAAATATTAAGTTAAATATTTTTGATGATTCAACAGGAATAGAAAAATGAGACTTTAGATTATCGAAAAGTGGACTCTTAATGTATAAAAACATATTATACATACCAGAATCTAATGAAATTAAGATTTTAATTTTAGATTAACTACATAAGAAACCATATTTTGGACATCCACATTACCATAAATTAATTACTATGCTGAGAAAATAATTCTATTGGCCAAATATGAAAGGAGAAACAACTTAATATCTAGCTATATTTTTAGAATGTCAACAAGCTAATGTTGAACACCAACATCCATCTTGACTACTACAACCTTTACCCATTCTAGAATGGAAACGGGAAGTGATAAGTATGGATTTTCTTACCAGATTGCCTAGAAGTAGTAAACAAAATGACTCAATTATGATTGTGGTTGATAAATTAAGTAAGACAACACACTTTATGCATGTGAAATCAACCTACAAGGCTATTAATATCGCAAGAATATCCATGAAGGAAATATCCAGGCTACATGGAATCCCTAAAGTTGTAATATCTAATAGAGATGTTAAGTTTACTAGAAATATTTGGAATGCTTTATTTAAAGGGTTAGATAACCAATTGAATTTGAGTACTTCTTAGATTCATCTACAAATAGATGGGAACACTGAAAGAACTTACCAGGTTCTTGAATACATGATTAGAATGTATGTAATGGACACACCTAGTAAATGGGAAATACATTTGTATTTAGTTGACTTTGCTTATAATAAACATTATCAAGATTTAGAAAAACATAGTCGTTTTAAAATTTTATATGGAAAAAAATGTAATACACATGTTTCATGGAGTAATATTGTAAATAGATTGATGATAGGACTAGATATGTTAAAATACATGGAACTAACTATGAAACAGGTACAATAAAACCTTAAAGTAGCTCACGATAGGAAAATAATTATGCTGATGCAAAAAGGACTCCAAGAGAGTTTAATGTTAGAGATCATGTGTATATTAGAGTTAAACCTAAAAAGAGTTCTTTACGACTAGGTACCTATACTAAGTTATCACCTAGATGTTGTGTCACATTCGAGATACTTGCTTGAATAGGACTAGTAGCTTATCAACTTGAACTTTCGGCTATGGTAAAAGTACATGATGTGTTTCACATTTCATTATTGAAAAGGTATATACATGACCCTACTCACATTGTTGATTGGAAAATGATACAGGTGGAACCTATGGGTGAGTTCCAAGTATATCCAGATCGTATTCTAAATAAGAGGGAAATTACAGCCTAGAATCGAGTCGTAGGACAAGTAAAGTTGCAATGGAAGCACCTTAGTCCAGAAGAGGCTACTTGGTAAATGGAAAGTAATATGCAGGAAGAATATACATTTATGTTCCATAATGGTATTGAGGAAAATTAGTTATCACCGAGGAAGGTGATAAGTGTAACATCCCGCTCTGGCGCACTGAGAACACTTATTATTTGAGGACACTTACTCGCAAGTGATCTAGACCCTTTTTGATGTTAGACCTTTTGTATTTTCTTATGATGTGATTGACAGATGACATGATGTGTTACTATTTGATCTAGACGGGTGCTATTGACTCAGTTTTATTGAGTGTGCAGGGTTTTTGACCTTGAGGATGCAGAGGCATCGGTAGAACCCCCTTGGACTCCGGACTGAGTCAGGGAGTGTGCTTTTGGGTTGATATGTTTATTATGATGTTTCA
>ML776604.1:150901-175001 GCA_009831015.1 Picea engelmannii
TCATTTTAATATGGTTATTGTTATGTTGGTCCTTTTAATTTATGAAGTCATATTGTTATTTAACCACGATGTTATTCATAATATGATGTTGTTTTTATATATTGACTGTAGGATAAGGGTGTTGACATTTAGTGAAAATATTATGATCATTTTACTGTTATGAGCAATGTAATTTGATAGGGTAATGGTAATGTAAGATCATGTTATTGTAATACTAATTCAGCAGGTTGTTTCAACGTTACTACATTACAATATAATGAATGTAAGGTAATGCTATTTTAGTAAACCATCTTATGATGGAATGGGTGAAATATTAATGTGAGTAATCAGTAGTGTCATCTAATGCAATATAGCGGAATGTTAATGAATTGATCTTTAGTATAATGTCCTTGCAGCTCAGTGGGTTAATTTGCGAAGTCTTATATTATCAAGGTGATGATGCTAATCCTCATGGGACGATTGATGATGTAAATTGACAATGATGGCGTCAAATGATTTCAGGATAATTTGTTAATTACTGAGATGAATTGAAAGAGAAATGGTTGCTTATGGCATTAAAACACATTTACTACCATTCATTTAATTATGATTACGATTGATGACTTTTTATCTTGTTAGATGTTAGTCCAGTCAAGTTTTAGTCTTGTACTATGGGGGTCCCTGAATGTGTTTTAGAGGGTACCTTGATGATGTTTTATGATTAGAATTGCGCCATGGATTGACCTTAAGACTCATAGCTGGTAGTCCCTTGTTAATTTAAGATTGCGCTGGGTTGTAAAACCTTGTGTGTTGGGTTGGATTGCGTCAGTCGGGAGGTAGACACCTTCAAGAGCCTTAGTATTTATGTATGTGTTTTACTGCGTCAAGAATCCAATGCCGTATCAAGAGTCTCGGGCCCTTTAAAGGCAGGGTTACCACTCTTGTGACACACCTTAGGGGATTACTAGTCTCTGCCTGAGCAGACGGCCAGGAGCTTATCTGACCTCCTCTCTCTCCGGAGCAGAGGACTAAGATTAAACGCCTTGCCTTCCTATGCAGAAATAGTAAACCTACTACCATGGATTCTACCTTCTGTGTTCGTGCGGTACCTCACCCAGTGTGTCGTTATGGTTGAAGATATCGTGGGGTGCCTTGGTCTTGGATGTTCTTTGCTTGCAGTTACTTGTCGTGTGCCTTGCGTCTTCTTGCTGTGAATGTCATGGTTGTGTCTTGACAGTCGTTGGGTGGCGACGTAGAGTCCAGTGTGTCTGTTTCCCCTCCTCCACGCACGCACACAGTTTAAAAACAAAAAAAAAAATCCGAGTTGTTGTCGTAAAAAGGAGGGTCGTTACAATAAGTTCTAAGGGGGGGTATGTGATACCCCACAACTTGAATTTTTTACTATTATTTCAATTATTTTTTTTAATTTAGAATTTTATTTATTTTTCAAAAAAAAAAAGACAAGTTGGTCGATTGAACACAATTGATTTGTAAAAACTTATTATTTTATGAAAATAAACACATGTGGAAAAAGGGGCTAGTAATTGTTAAAGAGGGAGTTAGGAATCCAATGGGGTTGGCCAAGTGGTAACAGACTGATACATGTTGTGAAGTTAACATAACCTCCAAAAGGAACATTCCATATTTATAGGATAATTTGTGAACATGTGTAAAGTTAATTCTGACAGGTGGTCAGTGAGCAGGAAGCTCAAGACAAGTGTCACAAGTCCTAGGAAAAATAAAATAAGTCATGACAAGGGAATGGGATGCCATTTCTAGGAGTTTATTTGGATATCTTGAGAAGGAAATGCACTATCCGACTGAATAGAATGAAAATTAAGAGATTACTCACAACAATTGGAGCTCATAATTCTGTAAGAGGCCACATAGGAAACCCCCTGGATTATGAACTCATTTCGAGGGTGAAAGAGGTGATAAGTACTGGAGTATAAGGTTGGGAGGAACATGGTATTCAACGCGTGGTTTCCCCAAAGTTCCAGGTTTTATTTCTTTTAATGAACATGATCATTAGAAACTATTCATTTAAATGCTTACTGTGTTAGTGTACAATTATGTGGTTAAATTCTCTAGCTTACACAATCAGAATAATATTAGAATTTAATGTTTGATGTACAAGAAATAGATGCATATTATTTGTTCGTATAGGAAAATTATGAAATGAAATATAATAATTATTCTTATTTACGAACATAATTATAATATCAGTAATAGGTTATTATTATCTGTAGGTAAGAACCTAATTACAAATCTAAGGACTGAATTTTGGATAAGAAATCTGTATGTAAGAAACATGACTCATCGAAATACAAATATACAACTGAAAATGAATTATACACACAATAACTTATATCGATTAACCAAATATTTTAGTATATATATATATATATATATATATATATATATATATATATATATATATAAATAGGAAAAATAAATCATTACAAAATCAAACATAGTTCCTTGTATCTATATTCAAAAGGGAATATCATTACATAGTACATTGTAATAGTCAAAGACAACTCGTTAAACAATTTAACAAAATAACCTATGTATATATATTTTCAAAAATGGAAATGTTACATACTACATAGAATACAAATGAGCAAAGTCCATTTATAAAATATATATCTAGGAAAAGGAAAATCAATAAAAAGAGTTTTATGATGGCATAACATGCATAGAAAATAGTCTACGAAGCCACCCAAATTTTAGTAATATTTCATTCAAAATATAATCAGTCGACTAATTATAACTATTGAAACCCGAATACCTTTGTTTACATGGGTATTACAGAGCTCCATGGAAACCACAGTCTCGACACCTACAAAATGAATAAGAAAATGAGTTAGTAAGTTGCACGAATCACTTAATCAAATGAAATTTACATAAACAATAGAAATAATATGACCATGGAGGAGAAGAGTGCCTAAGTATCTCACTTAAGCGTTGTAATCTGAAACTTAATGTTCTAGGTTGTCATATAACTGATGGTACCCCTCACATCATCATAAGGGCCCATCATTAGATATTACCCAAGAATACAATATATGTAAAACTACAACATATGTACAAAAATTGAAATCAAAGTAACCACTAAGGTTTGGGCGAACTTCTCCTGCACAATATATCATAGTGGATTTCCTAGAATTATATATGAGGGTGTATAAAACAATATGCATGGTCTCAATCATTAACCAGAGATGAGAAATGGAAAGCAATCGATCTTGTCATGGTAAAACCTGACTATCGAGATTACTGGGTACTGAAGGAAAAACCCCTAGGCTAAAGAATAACCCCCTTGAAGAAAATACGAAAGAAAAACTATTGTGACCTAATATAAACCTTACAATCAATGCATAATAGGAAAAATATATGTAATAAAAAGAAGTCGATGAAAGATATGGTTGGAGGCGTAAGATTCATTTCCAAATAAAAACAATTATCATTTCGAAGAGTAAAACAAAATAAATGTTAATAAGTTAAACAACCCACATAGTTACAGGAAAAACCAAAATGGTTAAGAAATGTTTCTTACTAGTTAAAGGATCCGACCTTGAAAACATTGGAAATATTAATAGAAGGCATGAGGAAAACTATGAACGCCGAGAGTGTTAACCAACAAACTTCCTAAGAAACAAAAATGAGAATGGGGGAATCTAAACCTGCATTCTGTAAACTCGTAAAAAGGGAAAACTCTCAGGAAGCATACATAGATGAAGGAAGAAGTGAATAATGTAGGAAAGAACTAAGTGTGGGAGAGTTAGGACAACCAAAATATCCAACAAGAAAACCTAATTCCTGGAGGCATTACCAAAAAACATGTATGTAGGTTTTAGGTCAACGAATGAATAACCCTCCTTTAGATGGAAACCTCAAGACGTCACACATGCATGACTATTGCATGATAAATGATCCACAAAGGAGGTGGGATAACAAGGAAGAGTTGGAAAAGTTTTAATGCGAACAACTACCATAACACTAGTTTAAACCTCGTAAAGCACCCAAATGAATTGTTCTAATGACCCCTCCATTACGACTAGGAAAGAGAAGCATAAAAGGAAAATTTTATTTTTTTATAAGCATAGGGAAATTAATGTCAACAATATAAATCATAGCAACGAAAAATCAACGACATCATAATTAAGGGATTTACAAGCGTCTCGTCATCATAATCAAAGAACGTCACAACCAATGCATCTACAAATTTAGTAACAACATATAATAAACAAAACTGAATAACTGAATAACGACTCAAAATCGAAAACATCATGAATGGTGATGCAAGGTCAATTCATCCCAATGAGCTAGAATCCTCAAGAATTTTAATTTTCTCAACTCATCACATACGGATAATCATTAGTTACACAAGGATAACATGAGATAACATAATAATGAAATAATATAACATAAATATTCTACCCTCCCAACCTACCCTGCAAGGTTAGGACCTTCGGGACACATAAGCAATGCTCAAGCCTAGGATACAATTGATTTTGACCATTTAAGGTCTCAGGGACATTGACTATTCCGAGGAACAAGGAGGTTTCTAAATCCCCCTAATACAATGAAACCTAAATCAACTAGATCAATCCATCAGCCTAAACAAAAATAAATCAAGCGTAAGGGTCATCATCAACTTATCATCCTACATCACATATAATTCATGGCACACAATTATTATAACTAATCACATAACCCATCATACATACATTAAATCCAAGGCGTAAGAGAAATTATCAGTTATATTTATGGTGCAAGATTTCAACCACATAATAGAAATCATCCATCACATTAATTTCATTTCACTTAAAATGTTTAATATATAACAACCATTAATTACATCATGTTCATTGGGCGCAAGATTTCTAATATCTAAAACCATCATTCATTACATCATATTTCCATTGCGCGAGAAGTGTAATTACCTAAATGATCATGAATAAACATGGTTTCCAAGGCACGCGATTGACCTAACTACCGAGTTAACAACGATCAACATTCTTTTCAAGGTGTGTGCTTAATCAATTTATTGAATTAAACAATAAATCAACATTCCTTTCACTTCACACGATTAACCAAATTCTGAAATAATTTATAAATCAATTTGAATTGTTCATGGTGCAAAATTAACTAAACTCAATCAATATCAAATTAAGGGTGCAAGAGAAATCAATCGTTCAATAATTTATTCACTAGCATTATTAGTGACGCAAGTGTGAATTGATTAATAAACAATCATACAACCACCTTTCAAAAGGCATAGTCAAATCATAAGAGTCATAAGAGGCTATTAGTGGTAATGAATAATCTACAAATAAAATTATACCTTGCAAGACTAAAATAAGTGATGCAAGAGCATCGTCAACATCAAGCGAGCGTGGGGGCAAGCACCACACATTTTGAGCATATGTTAAATTGTTTAAAAACTTTTGAAGAGAGGATGCGCCAAACTTAAATGTGATAGTTAAGGAGAGGTGTACTTATGTATTGTAAAGGACCTTGAGCGATCCGCTCTCGTCCATAGTAGGTAGAAGGCATTTATGTAAGTAGGTAGAATTGAATATTAGATTAGACAGTTTTAGAGTGCAAGAGAGAAACGAGATATAGACACCCTCATCGTGAATTGTATGATTATCAGAGTTAGAAGCATTGGAGCATAGAAGAGAAGCAGAGAGCTGAGTAAGAACACCCATGTACTGATATTTGGATTAATAGAAAGAGGTTGATTCAAATTCATGGTTTTGTGTTTATTCTCTATGTATTGATGCTGAATGATATGCTCATGAATGTTTGCTTCATGTTATACATTTTCTTTTATATGTTGTGTATGTGATTTCATGGTCTGAGTTTGAAGTCTGGAAGGAGAAGGAATGAGCTTCAATTGTTTCTCTGTCTGAGCAAGATTCCTGCAAGGAGTGCAATTGATTTGTCCACAAGGATTGTGTCGACAAGGAGTTCAGAGGGTTGTCTCTGAAAGCTCAGGAGAGGTAGCAGTTGTTCTCATTTCCTCATAGTGTAGTGGGGCACAGGTTTTGTGCAAGGAGTGTGCAGGCCAAGGAGAGTTCCAGGGTTGTGAACCTAAGAAAAATATCGAAGGACTACTGCTACAGATGTATGCAGAATCGAAGTGCATAACACTTGAGAGTGGTTAGAAGTCATCTCGAGGGGTGCGTGCAAGGATCCTCTTTGAGTCTTAAAGTTGTGAGAAAGCTTAGGAGGGATAAGGCCTTTTAATCCATTTAAGGACAACGCTGAGAAGTTGTGATTGGAAGTATTAAGAAAGGCACCATAAGTTTGCATGGTGGTGGATAAGGTTGGGAAGGAACACTCAGATCATATGGAGAAATCATCAAAGGGAAGAGATCAATGGTTAGAAATATGTGGGGAGGATTAGCGAAATCCTGCCACCCGTCAAATCTGTCAGAGAAGCGAGGAGGTTACGACTGCATCCGGAGTTCAAGCTCAGAAGATTGTGGACTGTAGGATCTTCACATAAATACCTGTCAGCCATTGGATTGACCAGGAGTTGCACATAGTTTAAGCTTTATGAACGAGAGGAGGAAAGTTCCGACGAGAGGCGTGGCCATCAAAATTTCAACATTCGTGAAATCGGGAATCACAAGGACGAGTGATCGAGAATTTTCATAGTGAAAATCCCATAATCAATCTGAGCCATCCATCTTGAGGAGACAGATGGCAATCATCGAGAGCCCATCGACATTTCGGCGACCGGGGTTTCAATTTGACAAGGAAATTTTGTCATAGGGGCATCGAAAGTCTCGAAAAACCGAGGTTGAATCAGGGTCATCCATATTGAGGGGGATGAGTGGCGAAGATCTAAGATCCCGGGAAAAGTCCCGAAAGGGAAGACTCCATCGGAATTTTAGGATTTGGCAAATTGGAAACCTCCATGTTGGAAACCTCGTAAACGATCGCAGCCGTCCATCCACTTGGGACACGTGTCAAAATTTTGAAGAAAGTCGGGGATCGACATTTCGTGAGTCCTGGAGACAAGGAGAACTTGCATTTTGAAATCGCGAATTCCGATTCTCCGAAAAGAGGAGAGCTCCATGTGGGACCCTACTGACGCCACCTTGACATAACGAGGCATCAGGAATTTTCACGGTGAAAATGCTGAAGAGGCAAGAACCATCCATCCTTGAGGACACGTGGCCAAGATCGAAGCTTTTGAGAAATTTCCCGAAAGGAAAGTCATCCATTGGAAAATCGAGAATCGGGAAATCGGGGATTCCGTGGACAAGAGGTTTAGTGCATTTCGACATTCGAAACCCTGAATCCCGATAAAAGGTATGACTGCAGTCATATAAAAGTCGGTCACATGACTAGGGCATAGCCAGGAGGGGCTAAAGCACAAAGGGAGCATATCGGGAAAATGAAGATCGGTAAATCGAGAACCAAAGGGTTGTGACATCGAGATTTTGAAAACCCCGAAACCCGATTGTGACTTTCTGTGGTGAACAGAGAAGGGACCGGACCACAAGGCTGTAAGGTGCCAAAAAAGACCTGGGTCAAATTTGAATAACGATTCTAGGGGGGGATTGAAGGAGCCGCTCCATCTCGGGGTGAACTTTGAACGATCCTTAAAGACCGGGAGGTCATCACAGAGGCCTTTTGTCGAGGCAAGGGGTGCGGCTGCATCAGTTTTGGTATCAGAGCCATCCATCTTCAGGCAAGAAGACCAGAAGGAAAGAATACTTTGAATATTTGGTCAAGTGGAAGGGCCATCTAGTTGAAGATGCCAGCTGGGAGAATGAAGCAGAGATTCAGAAGCATGGACAGACCGTGCAAGAGCTCATGGATAGGAGCCCATGAAAATTTTCAAGCGAGGGAGTATGATGCAGGAGCATCATCAACATCAAGAGAGCGTGGGGTAAGTGCCACACATTTTGAGAATATGTTAGATTGTTTAAAAACTTTTGAAGAGAGGATGTGCCAAAATTAAATGTGATAGTTAAGGAGAGGCGTACTTATGTATTGTAAAGGACCTTGAGTGATCCACTCTCGTCCATAGTACGTAGAAGGCATTTATGTAAGTAGGGAGAATTGAATATTAGATTAGGCAGTTTTAGAGCGCAAGAGGGAAATGGGATATAGACACCCTCATCATGCATTGTATGATTATCAGAGTTAGAAGCATTGGAGCATAGAAGAGAAGCAGAGAGCTGAGTAAGAACACCCATATACTGATATTTGGATTAATAGAAAGAGGTTGATTCAAATTCATGGTTTTGTGTTTATTCTCTGTGTATTGATGATGAATGATATGCTCATGAATGTTTTCTTCCTGTTATACATTTGATTTTATATGATGTGTATGTGATTTCATGGTCTGAGTTTGAAGTCTAGAAGGAGAAGGAATGAGCTTCAATTGTTTCTCTGTCTGAGCAATATTCCTGCAAGGAGTGCAGTTGAATTATCCGTAAGGAGTGCGTCGAAAAGGAGTTCAGAGGGTTGTCTCTGAAAGCTCAGGAGAGGTAGTGGTTTTTCTCATTTCCTCAGAGTGAAGTGGGGCACAGGTGCCATGCAAGGATTGTGCAGGACAAGGAGAGTTCCAGGGTTGCGAACCTGAGAAAAATATCGAAGGACTGCTGCTACATATGTACACAGAATCGAAGTGCATAACACTTGAGAGTGGTTAGAAGTCATCTCGAGGGATGTGTGCAAGGATCCTCTTTGAGGCTTAAAGTTGTGAGAAAGCTCAGGAGGGATAAGGCCTTTTAATCCATTTAAGGACAACAATGAGAAGTTGCCATTGGAAGTATTAAGAAAGGCGTCGTAAGTTTGCACTGTGGTGGATAAGGTTGGGAAGGAACACTCAGATCATCTGGAGAAATCATTAAAGGGAAGAGATCAACGGTAAAAAATCTATGGGGAGGATTAATGAAATCCCGCCAGTCGTCATATCTACCAGAGAAGTGAGGAGGTTACAGCTGTGTCCAAAGTTCAAGCTCAGGATATTGTGGACCGTAGGATCTTCACATAAATACCCGCCGGCCATTGGATTGACCAGGAGTTGCACGGAGTTTAATCTTCGTGAATGAGAGGCATGGCCATCAGAATTTCGGCATTCGTGCAATCGGGAATCATGAGGACGAGTCATCGGGAATTTTCATAGTGAAAATCCCAGAATCAATCTGAGTCGTCCATCTTGAGGAGAAAGGTGGCAATCATTGAGATCTTGTCGACATTTCGGCGACCGGGGTTTCAAGTTGACAAGGAAATTTTGTCATAGGGGCATCGAAAGTCTTGAAAACCTGAGGTTGAATCAGGGCCGTCCATCTTGAGGGGGACGTGTGGTGAACATCTAAGATCCCGAGAAAATTCCCGAAAGGGAAGACTCCATCGGAGTTTCGGGATTCGGCAAATCAGAAGTTCTGTGAGCAAGAGATCGGGAAAATCCATGTTGGAAACCATGTAAATGATCAGAGCCATCCATCCACTTGGGACGCATGTCAGAAATTTGAAGAAAGTCGGGGATCGACATTTCGTGAGTCCTGGAGACAAGGAGAACTTGCATTTTAAAATTGCAAATTATGATTCTCTGAAAAGAGGAGAGCTCCGTGTGTGACCCTGTTGATGCCACCTCGACATAATGAGGCCTCGCGAATTTGAACAGTGAAAATCACGAAGTGGCGAGAACCATCCATGCTTGAGGACACGTGGCCGAGATCAAAGCTTTCAGGAAATTTCCCGAAAGGAAAAGTCATCCATCGAAAAATCAAGAATCGGGAAATCGGGGATTCCGTGGACAAGAGGTTTAGTGCATTTTGACATTTGAAACCCTGAATCCCAATAAAAGGTATGACTGCGGTCATATAAAGGCCGGTCACATGACTAGGGCATAGCCAGGAGGGGCTAAAGCACAAAGGGAGCATATCGGGAAAATGGAGATCGAGAAATCGGGAACCAAAGGGTCATGACATCAGGATTTTGAAAACCTCGAAGCCCGATTGTGACTTTCTGTGGTGAACGGAGAAGGGATCAGACCACAAGGCTGTAAGGTGCCGAAAAATACCTGTGGATCGAAGGAGCCGCTCTAGGTCGGGGTGAACTTTGAACGATCCTTAAAGACCAGGAGGTCAGTGCAGAGGCCTTTTGGCGAGGTAAGGGGTGCGGCTATGTCAATAAGGGACATCTTCAATTCAAAACCCTTCTTCATATTATTCTGTTATTGTTTAAGATCTAACTTATTCAACATAGTTACATATCAGTTATATCTATGCAGAAATAAAAAGAAAGATACACCTCAACTAATTTTAAGGAAACAAGTTAAGTAAGTATTCCACACAATGCATTATGCATGTCTAGGACAAGAATAAATAATCGAATGACCTTATAATTAATTTAATCTAATCCTTTAACGAATTTATTTTCATTTTTCATGTACTTCTACTAGATTAAGTATAGGAGTCAACTCTCCCCAACCAAAGGAATCATGTGTAAATTAAAAATTTTCACAACACAAGGAATAAGAAAATAAGGAGTCCTTCAAGATGACGAATGAAAGAATTCCATGATGTCCTACAGAACTAAAAAGAATCTCCAAGAATAACCTGAAGGAAATTTAGTTAAGGTCTAGGGGGGCTCCTTTAGTAGAGAAGTTTTGGGTGAATTAACTAGTCCGGTGTACACAACTTTGGAGTTTCGTCTCTTCCAACATGTCATTCACAAGCATGAATATAAGTCATAAAAAAGGGAAAGGAGCACCTCATATAAGGAAAGAAAATCACATTCCCTCTTTATGGAATCTATCAGAGGAAACGAAGAAAATAAATGCAGAGATGGGTATAAAAATCAATGATCTTTAAAAACAAGTTCGTTGAGTAACAAGAGGATAATCACTCAGCATAAGTTTGTGGATTCTAGGTGTAAGAATATGATCATCAATCAGAGAATAAAATTTTCAAATCAGAGTGAAAGAATGTGAGCATGAGTTGTCAATTCTGATTATAAAAACGATGAGAAAAAAAAGGGAAATCGCTAAGCCACACTCAGATTCGCTGGGAAAAGAACAAAAGTTGGGCGCAGTGTCCAAAACGAAGAGGAGAAAAAATATATTTTTCCAGGAACGAGGCTGATTACGGGGCTAGGCGCATGCCTCCAAACCACAGAGAACAAGCAGGAAGGGTGCTAGGAAAATATTACAATAAAACGCAGAGAAACACCCAAAAACTGCAGGGTAGAGAAGAAATGCAGAGCCCTTTTTCTACGCAAAAGGGAATCAATGGTGTTATACCAATCTTCACTTTCAATAAAACTTAAAAATGGGACCGCCATGAACCAAACAGTGTTAAACAAAATGAATGAAATCAATTTACAATCCCACGGTGTTATACTAGCGACCTTATGGGGTAAAATTTACAGAGAACAAGGATGTAAGGGTGTTGGGAAACAATGTGAAGGTGCAGTGAAAAGGTAAGATGAGAGGATGATTTTTCCATCTTCCCCATACATAGGTTACTCACAAGAAATATTGCAAGGGTTGAATGGAGAGGAAAAGAAAAACTGTGTGAAGAAACTAAATGCATAAATAACAAAAAAAATTAATCAAGGCAATGAACGCAAGGTTACTCTTCCCCAACAACGCAAAGGCAACAAAATCGTGGAGAAAAAGAGAGGAAACTCGCTGGAAAAAGGAAAAAGGAGACACAAAGAAGAAATTTCTGAAGCTGAGTAAGGAAGCTTTCAATCATAGAGGGCACTAAAAAATATTTCGACAAATACTGTAGCAATGTGTTCAGAAATTGAAATCTTCATTTCTATCCAAATCTTTAGCAGAATACCATAGACATACGTAAATAAAAAATGCATCTTAATACAATCAACTATTCATCATAAGTACCATAATGATGATGAGGATTCAAATATTTTCTCTCACGCTTGAGCTCCATCCATCTCCTCACTTGCCAACCATGAAGACTTCATTGATACCTCCCAACCAATGCTAGGGGTACTCTTCTACCCCCTTATCCCCCCGAGCTGCAAAGGGGCCACACACAACCACAACCAGAATACTCTAGCTCCCATCTCACCTTGCAATGTAGATCTACCACTCTCTTTATCGAGCTAGGTATCCCAACTCTCACAAGTAAAATCAATCAGAATTTTTGCATCATAACCTTACTCATACTAGTACAGATCCATTCCTCCTCTCAGCCATTTCCTTTATTGAATTTTTCTTAGTGACAACTTTCCATTTTCAGATTTAATTCATTTTTTTAATAATTTAATTAGGACTTATTTCCCACATACGCTTGTCATGTGTTCCATTAGTTGCACTGATAAATCCATACTTTAATTAAATTATATGTCAATTTCCCTCACCAACCTAAAAGTGCTGCTAAAATCACTCGTAGTTGTTCATTTATTCCCTCTATTTTCCTTTTAATGATTGACGCCTTTCTAAAACTTAGTTTTGTTTAATTTAGGAAAGTTTTTTAGTTAGACTAGACTAGATACCTATCTATGCTTCCACATTCTTTTTACATTTACTTCCTTTCTTATCTTAATTTACAAATTTGGTATTCTCTTGCACCCAATTATATAATTAAATCTTTAGATATATTTTTTACTCTTTCAATTTCTAACTTGATTTTTCTTCATCCCCCATTATTTAATTTATAATTTGGTTTTAGTCCTCTTACCCACTTTAGACATAGGCTCAAAATTTTAAACTAGTCTTAGAACTTTTAAGGAGATTTTATAATTAATAAAAAAAATCCATTTAATAATTATTCTAATTTGGACAATGTCAAAAAAAAATATTATTTTCTAGGCACCTAGGTTCGTTGACTCAATTTATATTTTATGCCATGACATTCCATTCAAGATGCACTCCATGCTCCAAGGATGTCACTCTCCTTTGATTCAAATTTTAATTATGGGACGTACCCTTCAATACACACTACATGCTTCAAGGGTGTCACTCGTCTTTGACTAATTTTTGTATTTTTCCAACCCTTGTGAGAGACTAAGGGCCTCTAAGGAATAAGTACACTGCCTTATTGTGCACCCCTTACAATATTCGTGCACAACTATCTTGGTTTTCCCTCATAGATTCATGGATATCTCAAACTAGGTAATCATTAACCTACAATTTGAGCCACAATGAGAGTGATAGTAGGCTGTGGCAGGGTTGTTGCCACACCTCTCCCTCAATATCAGGTTTTTTTGCATCGCCCCTTTACTCCTTATGTGAGTCTGATTAGCAACCAATCGTCAGCCTGCATCCATCAATGAATGTAACGTCCTCCTCATTAGGACAACATCTCTTTAACAGGTGCAATTTTATTTTTTTTGTTTAAGGTGTGTGCACGCGTGTAAAAAGGAACAGACACACTTGACTCTACATTGCCACCTGACGACTAACAAGATGCAACCATGATGATCACAACAAGAAGACATAAGGTGCACAACAAGTAACTGTAAGAATTAACGACCATAGACATAAGGCACACAACACATAACTACAAGCATTAAACGACCATAGACATAAGGCGCACAACAAGTAACTGCAAGCATTAAACGACATACTGTGTTATGTACAGTACGAACATAGATGGAAGAATCCATAGTAGTATATTTTACTGTTTCTGCATAGGAAAGTAGGGAGGTTAATCTTAGTTCTCTGCTCTGGAGAGAGAGAAGGTCAGATAGGCTCCTGGCAGACTGCTCAGGCAGAAGCTAGTCACCCGACAACAAACAAGATGCAAGAAAGATGAACACAACAAGATGACATACGATGTACAATAGGCAACTGCATGCATTAACGACGATCACTCAGAAATAAGTCAGACTGAATACCCATCCATCCTACCCTGCAATGGTTAGGACCTCCAAGACACATAAGAAACGCTCAAGCCCAGGTTCCCATCGATTTTAAGAATTTAAGGTCTCGGGGTTGGCAACTGTTCTGAGGAACATAGAGGTGTCGACTTCCCACCCAACACAAGTAGACCAAGAAAAACGCTAAATCAAAACCAAAAATACAATCGCTACACGATCACATCCAACACAAATCACAAGAATTCCACGGTGCAAGAAGCTTTGATTACGAAATCCGCCATGAAATGACATAAGTGCGAGCGAAAGGAAAACAACTTTATTTCAAAACAAGATGCAAAGGTACTCTTCTACTGTACTTCAAGGCGCCATTCGTATCAACATCATATAGATTCAATTAAGCCATTCGGAATTTCACTAAGGTTGAACATAAGTGACATTACTAGTAGGCCAACTAAAATGACTAAAATTTTAACTAAGCCAATTCACAATGCGCATTAAATGAATCTAGTTCTATCACGGCAAATATGCACTCCAACTTTAATCTTACATTCATCCACCTAGCATTTTGCAATAGTGCATCATTGCTAACCCATTACTACTATTACAGTATTGTATTTAAAGTAATACATATAACTAAATTATAAGACTGTGGAAACGATTATAGTAATTAAGGTAATGAATCCAAACAAATAAAGCCATTGATATAGCAATTAACCCGGTTATCTATTTTAAGGCAAGGGCCTTAGTGAAACTTATCATATCGTTATTCCATTTACCCCATTTGAACAATGAAACATTGAAGTAGTTTAGAAAGTAGACTTAATATGTTGTTGACTAAAAGAAACTAAGAAGGGTTTAGTTTTTAAATATTGGTTCAAACCTTGCATGTAAGGTAAGGGTGTAAATATTGAAATACACAAACTTGTTTACATTCAGAGTTTTCATTGAAATGATTCGAAGAACAAATTAGTCAAGATGACATTCAATAGATTTCTATTTCGTTACAAAGATGAACAGTTGGAACGAATACCAACCAGGATTTAGTAACAGATAGTCAATCATACTAAGCGATATCCCAATCATGTTAAGATAACACTCAAATATATCAAGACGATACTCACTAACAATGATTAAAACCATACACAAATTACATGAAGACATTACCCACTAAAATTTATGTTAAGCCAAATTCGTCTTATCCCAGTTTTAAGACAGAATTGCTAGATTTATTAGGAAACGATGGTTGATCTATAAGGAGTTATAGATCCCAATTTTTGGACTGTTATGTGACCTACCAAACTATGAGATTTACTGGAAGGAACTATAATAAAACCTTCTCAAGAGATGTGACAGCGATGCCCCTCATTCACATTGAAGTCTATAAATATTTTTAATGATTACAGAATCATCGTCATTTTGAATTGTAAATGGTAGAATCCTAAAGCTCACATAAAAGGGTAAGACAAAAGGTAAACAGTGAAGTTGAAATCTGGTAAAACGCCGAAATCGAACTAAATTAGAGGTACATTTTTAAAACTGTATACTGTTACATTGATAATTATAAAGAGATTACAGAAATATTCAACTAAGGTAAAAGAAAATTTTAGAAGAAAGGGAATCATCACCCCGTTTACTTCCATAGAGGTGACAACTACAACTGGTAGGAACGCTAGCTAAAATTTAGTACAACTATCCTTCCAACACCCATTAAAAGCAGTAAACAGAGGTAAAATTCGCCATGACATTTTCTACCAGTCACGCCACTGTTCACGATATGACCTGAGCACCAGTCATGGGCTACATCACTGCCTCTATTCCACAGTAAATTCTCATTCGTGCATCACGCACGTCCGATTTCAATGCATTAAAACCAGGTAGGGTGGGTGAACAATGGTCTTACTGCGGTTAAACGGTGTGAATGGTAAATGATGAGTAAACAATGAGTAGTTACCAATATTGATGTGGTACAGACTGTAGGGTGAAACTGATCAGTCAATTGATTATTGCCAGGCAGTTGTAACCAACATAATCACAGTAAGGAGAAAATTTTTCCTGGAATGAGTGGCTCAAAAAACACACAGGTAAAGGTAATGCAGAACTCATCTATTCAACGGGCTGCAACAAACAACATTTCTGTTTAAACCAACGCATGCCCAGGGATCAAAATTGTGCCTACGGATCACCATTGAATGAATAATTTACAAGGGTAAAACACCCGGTGGTTTTGTCAAACGAAAAATTCAGAAATACGATTTTGCAATCGATGGCCATTCATCATCAAAGAAGGAATTCGAATTTTCCTTCTTTTTATTAAGGAAATAACAGAGGTAACAGTCTATCTATTACAGAATGAGATTGCCATTATAATGCATCCCTATAGGTACCACATTGCATTAAACTATAACAGGGATTTGCTAAGGATGGTAACACTGCTCGTTAATAAATTTAGATGCAACTATACCTTATCCGGGAATAAACAACTGTTAATTGTAAAGGAGAAGTGTAAGGATCACTGTGGACAACATTGGAGAGGGAGATCTTGGTAAGACTGGAGAGGTATCATATAAACACCGTTTCATTTGCTAGAGCTAAGCTATCGGTCTTATTCTCACAGTTCGCACAGAAAATTCAAATTTTTGTTTACTATAATCACCACTTCCAATGCTATAGCAGAATTAAACTGTCAGACCATCATAGTAGCAATAAGATAAATTGAACGACATCTAGCTCAAGACATAATACATCCATGTACAAATCAGCATACAGATTTAAGCATAAGTTCATAATGCATACTACTATATCCAAAATACAGTTCATATCGTTTCCTTATCGCCCACCTCGTATGACTTCCACGTGCTCAGTGTCGCTCCCTCTCATCGACCGTCGAGACCTTACCGATACCTCCCAGCCAATCGCTGGGGGTACTTTGCTTCCCCGTTAGCCCCCTGAGACACAAAGGGGACACACACTATCCATATGGTACGTCTAGCTTCCCAGCTCGCCTCACAAGGCCGAGCTACCACTCCTATCCGAGATGAGAAATCCCAACTCCTCACAAGTAATCAGTCAAGTCACAAATCTGGTAGCATAACATTACGCTAACAGCTGATCCCCTTCTTCCTCATCTTCCCTTTCTTATATAGATTTTTTCCAGCCTCCATCTTTCCCTAAATCACATTTTAATTAATTTTTAATAAAAATATTCTAAATATTCTCCTTCGCACAAGTGTTGTCCATCCCCCTCTTTCCTCAAATAATTATTTTCTTTAAATTATTAAATTACTCATTTCCCTCACCCACCTAGAGTTGTTCCTAAATTTCCTCCTAGGTGTTCCTAGATCCCCTTACATGTTTTATATAATTTCCCTAAACATGAAGTTGCTAAATTAGCTCAAATTAGAAGGTTCTTAAATGCCAATTCCTTACTATGTTGACCTCACTTTTAACCATAAGTTCCCAACTTTCCTCAATTATGTTTCCTCCATTACTTAGTTTCCTAATTCTTATTATTCCCTTCTTTCCCCTTTTTATTAGAGCCAAATGGCAGTTGCACTATTTACTTGTTTCCCTTTATAATTAATTTAAATATTTTTATACTTCCCCAAGTTAATAATTTATTTCCTCTTTGCAATTTAAAACCACGGATTTTAATTAAATTATTCCTCTCTTCATTTTACCCTCTAAATTTAAGAAGACTAAAACTATTACTTAAGTGGGTTTTAGTTTATATCTTTATTTTTATTTTTATAGGGTCTTTTTCTTAAGGCTAAACAAAATTTTACCCTAGAGAAGTTTTAGACTTAGGTTTAGATTCTGAACTGGGCGACAATTATTTAGGGAAGTCATTTTAAGAATTTCTTAAGGTGTTAAATATCTTAGGGCCATCTAGGTTTGTTCCTTCCTCAACATCAATGCGACGTGCCCTTCAGGACGCACCACGTGCTCCAAGGGTTCCACTCGCCTCGATCGTTTCTTTTGCGCGACGTGCCCTTCAGGATGCACCACATGCTCCAAGGGCGCCACTCGCCAACTTGACTGATTGGTAGACATCTATAACCCTTGAAGTCAACAATCTGCCAGGTGAACTTGTGGGAGACTAAGGGATCTAAGGAATAAGGCCCCGGCCTTATTGCGCGCCCCTTAAAATCATCGTGAGCAACTATCGCAGTCTAGCCTCACGACATCGTGGATCCTCTCGAACTAGGTAATCTTTAACCTACAGTTCGAGCCATGGAAGGAGTGCTAATAGGCTGTGGCAGGGTTGTTGTCCACACCTCTCCCTCAACCTCTCTGGAAATCATGTGTGGCCCCTTTACTCCATATGTGAGTCTGGTCGGCAAGCTATCGTTAGCCTGCATCATCAACAAACATGTCATAACATGTCCACATCATAACATCAAATCAATGTAATATTACAGTAAATAAATCAACCCAAATAGCACACTCCCTGACTCAATCCGGAGTCCAAGGGGTTCCATCGTTGCCTCTACATCCTGAAGGTCCAAAACCCTGCACACTCAATAAAACTGAGTAAATAACACCTGTCTATCTAAAGTAGTAAAACATCATGTCATCTATCATAAGGCATCATAATCAAGCATAATGTTTTAATATCATAAAAGTCTGGATCACTTGCAGGCAAGTGTCCTCAAAGAATAAGTTTTCTAAGTGCGCCAGAGCGGGATGTTACATACACCCCCTCTTGGTCCTAACTTCGTCTCGAAGTTTTATAGTATAAATGTTGATAGAAATGTGTCCCAGTATCATAAGTCTATCTATAAAAAAAAAATGGAAACTCCTGGCGCATATCATATGCGTCCTCCCAGGTCGCTGAGTGCGGACTATAACTGTCCCATTGGACCTTGACCTGATCTACCGTTCGACGTCATAAATGTCGAATGTGATGATCTAAGATGCAGACCGGCTCAGCCCTGAGCACTCCCTCGTTCGATACCTGCAAGGAACTCATGTCAATCATGTGTGTAGGATCACTAATATAATGTCTCAGAATAGATACATGAAAAACATCGTGCATACGCCTGAAAGAATTAGGCAAGGCTAGTCGATAGGCCACAGGCCCCTTTCTTTCCACAATCTTGAAAGGTCCCACAAACCTAGGAGAGAGTTTAGCTCCCTTTCCAAACTTGATCAAACTCTTCTGCGGTTTAACCCACAAGAAGACTCGATCACTGACCTCGTAACTATGGTCGACTCGGTGCGCATCGACATAACTCTTATGTCGATCCTGCGCTTATTTAATCCTTTCTCTTATGGTTTTCATTTGCTCTTCCATTTCTTGGATCACTTCTGGTCCCACCAGGACCCTATCCTGAAGCCAATCCCAACTCAAGGGTGTCTGACACGGTCTCCCATAAAAAAACTTAAAAGGCGCCATCTCAATGGTGCTCTGGTAAATGTTGTTGTAAGCGAACTCTACTAGAGGCAAGAATTCCTCCCAGCACTTTTGTAGGTCCATCATGTACATGCGCAACATGTCTTCCAAGGTTTGGTTCGTTCGTTCGGTCTTCCCGTCAATCTCTGGGTGATACGCAGTACTAAAATTAAGTTGGGTTCCCAAGGCCTCTTGGAAACTCGTCTAAAATCATCGAGTAAACATCGATCCTCGATCGGATATAATCTTGTTAGGCATGCCATGCAGCCTCACAATCTCACTGATGAAAACTCTCGCTATGTTAGGTGCTTGATACATCGTATGCATAAGAATAAAGTGAGGACTCTTCGTTAGAGTGTCTACTACTACAAAAATCGAGTCGTGTCTCCTTCCCGTCAGTGGCAATAAAATAATAAAATCCATCGAAATAACTTCCCATTTCAATTCTGGAATGGCATGTGGTTGAAGTAATCCTACCGGGTGTCTATGTTCAGCCTTTACCTACTGAACATAGACACCTCTCTCTATGTTAGGTGCCTGATACGTTGTATGCACAGGAATAAAGTGAGCACTCTTCGTCAGAGTGTCTAATACTACAAAAGTCGAGTCGTGTCTCCTTGCCGACAGTGGCAATAAAACAATAAAATCCATCGAAATAACTTCCCATTTCGATTCCGGAATGGCATGTGGTTGAAGTAATCCTACCGGGTGTCTATGTTCAACCTTTACCTACTAACACTCTAGACATCTAGCTACAAAGTTGACTATGTTGGCCTTCATTCCCTTCCAGAAGAATAAGGGTTTAAGGTATGCCCTCATCTTCATGACTCCAAGGTGAGCCATGTAAACTGCTCTATGAGCCTCGCTCAGGATCAACATCCTCAACTCGTCATTTGGCGGTACGTAAATCAGACTTATAAACCTCAACAACCCATCGCTATCAATTGAAAATCCCTCATATCATGGTACCATCATTGTGTTTTGTCCGAAAAAACCCTCGACCTCTATGTACCATTCGTCGTCACGCTGTAAAGTGATAATTTTCTCATGTAAGCTCGTCTGAAGAGGAAACACCGAGAAGATGCGTGGTCTTTGACTCAAAGCATCAGCCACTCGGTTCACTATTCCCTTTATGTAAGTAATCTCGAAGTCATACTCGCTAAGCAATTTTGACCAACGTCGTTGTCTCGCGTTCAGGTCGCTTTGTGTAAAAATGTGTTGTAGTCCATAATGATCAGTCCTTAATTCAAATTTTTGTCCAACAAGCTAGTGTCTCCAAACCTTCAAGGCATATACGATGGCTAATAACTCCAAATCGTGCGTCGCATAGTTCTCCTCATGCCTTCTTAGTTTCCTCAAAATGTAAGCAATCACTCGTCCATATTGCATCAAGACTCTGCCTAAACCTTGCTTGGATGCGTCAGTGCATACCAAGAAGTCTGCGTCCATGTCAGGGACCTTTAGTATCGGCATTGTGGTCAACAACTCTTTAAGCCTTCGAAATGCTTCCGCACATTTCTCGGTCCAAACAAACTTCGTATTTTCCTTCCGCAATTCCATGATCGGATTGGCTACCTTCGAAAATACCTCAACAAACCTTCGATAGTATCCTGCTAAACCCATAAAACTACGCACTTCTATGACATTCGTCAGTGCAGGACATTCCATAATAGCCTCAACCTTTGCTGGATCCACGATGATACCTTCGTCGGAGATGACATGCCCTAAGTAGTGAATCCTCGATTAATAAAAAGAGCATTTGGACAACTTCCCATACAATTTGTTCTCTCACAGACAATGTAGTACCAAGCGCAAGTGCTCGTCATGCTCCTTCGTTGTTCGAGAGTAGATAAAAATATCGTCAATGAATACTTGGACGAACTTTTCCAAGTACTCACAGAAAACCCCGTTCATCAAACTCATAAATACTCCTGGGACGTTTGTCAGTCCAAACGGTAAAATAGTAAACTCGTAAAGTCCAAATCTCATCTTAAAGGTGGTCTTAGGGATGCCATCCTCCTTGATCCGCAACTGGTGGTACCCCAATCGCAAATCAATCTTGGAGAACACTGTCTCACCCTTCATTTGATCGAATAGATCATCAATTCTTGGTAAGGGATACTGATTCTTGATCGTAGCCTTGTTCAGTTGACGGTAGTCAATGCAAAACCTCCATGATCCATCCTTCTTTTGTATGAAAAAAACAGGTGCTCCCCACGGTGACACGCTAGTACATATCAGTCCCATGTCCAACAACTCCTTCAGTTGCATTCTCAACTCTTGCAACTCTGGGGTCAACATCCGATAAGGCGTCCTTTCTATCGGTTCCGTCCCCGGTTTTAGGTCGATGGTAAACTCCAATTCCCTTTTCGGTGGCATCCCAGGTAACTCCTCTAGAAATACATCCGCAAACTCTCTCACCACCGGAAGGTGTTCTAGACCCTCCACTACTCCCTTTTCATTTAACGCAAGGATCGCATAAATCTTGCACCCCTTGCGCATACTCTTCCGTAGCTGTAAGGAAGAGATGAACCTCAGGGATACTCCCTGGTTTAGTCCTACAATCACACGTCTCTGTCCTTCATCATCAACCAAGCTCAACTGTTTCGTCTTACATTTGAGTATCGCCTCATGCGATTCCAACCAATCCATACCAATCACGACATCATAAGATCCTAAGATCATGACGTAGAAGTTGACCCTCATGAAAAACTTTCCCAGGTTAAGGGCACAGCCCGTAACCTTTCCTCCAATCTTCTGTTTGGCTCCTGAAGCCATCTCTACGAAGCAAAAATTGTCCTGTTCGACTACCTTTACCTTAATCCTTTTTAGGGCTGCACCAGAAATGAAACTCTCAGTAGCACCTGGGTCTATCAAAATACTAAGGATCTGGTCAATGACAGTACCTGTCGTCTCGAGCACAGTCGACTAGTGCTCTGCCTGGCGGTTATTCATTGCTGCATGAATCTGATCGGCCTTGCCCATGTCTCCCACTGTAGTGGGTCTGACTGATCTAGACACTCTGGTCCTCTCCACAAGACATTCGCACTGGTAGTGTGGCTCCCCACACATACAACACCCCTTCTTCGGCCCAGTAGTCTTGGTACTCGAAGTAGAAGATGACGGCCCACCGACCTAGAACCCAGGTCTGTTCTGCTGAACAGGCCTAAACTGTTGCTGCTGCGGGCGATGTTGTTGTTGATGCTGTGGTCCCCGATAAGGTGCCCACTACTGAGGTGGTGGTCATTGTGGTGTAGTGAAAGTGAATCCTCTCTAGAAACCATGATATCTCGACGTATGTCTCGCTGGTGTCTGATGCTGCGGTGTACCAGATGAATGTAAAGCCCAGAAATATATATCTAAACATTGTTATCCTCACAAGCAATTATTTCTTAACTAAAACAATATCTATTCAGCATATTATCGATCTTCATACCAGCAACTTTAGCAATTTAGATTCATCATATATTAATGAAATCGTATATTAACGAATTCATAGCAGAATAAATAAATGCATAATTCAACAGGGTACCTGGTTCTGATGCTATTTCCGTTGCTAGCTGCCTTGTTGTTGCTGCTCTCCTGCTACCTGCTACGCAGCCCAGTCCTATTGCAAACACAGAAAAATTTCCCAAAACTATTGTCCACCCTGCCAACTAGGAAAAAAAACCTAGCTCCAGGATATCTACGGATATCCTGGCCCTCCGAGCCCAAAACCTCTAGCAACCCCGGTCCACTGTGTCAATCCCAACACAAAATTCCTCCCTGGTCCAATACTCAGAGTTCTCCCCAAAAAAAATCATGGCCTCCTTCCCGTCGAATGATCCCTCCTCCTCACTCCTTTCCCCCTCTTATCCCTCCTTCACCGCCTATCCTCCTCCCATTAAATTCCTTATCCCTACATTTAATTAACCTTATCCATTCATTAAATATATTATCCATGTATTGAATACGTTATCCCTCGTGGGATACGTAACTCAATTTAAACATTATATTTTACTATCCAATTCTTATTTAATACTTAATTAATTAATTAATAATTAAATCAATCATTAACCATATTAATTAATGAGTTAATTATACTTAAATTAATCATAATCAAGAATAACTAATTAATAACAAATAATTAGTTAAGGTTATTTTAATAAATAAATATAGTTTAGCTAATCTTTTAGGATTATATTATTAAATTAATTATAATTTATAATCAAGGGTCGTTACATACACCCACCCTTCATGAAACTTCATCCCGAAGTTAAGGTATCTTATGGTAAAAGAACAAGAACATGGTTCACACATTCATAACAAGTAACTGACATTATTAGTCAGTATATCAAGAAAATTCATACATACTAGTGTATATGTACAAGAAATGTATGTGTAGCTAGTACATACAATTTTCGTACATGTACTAATAATAAACTGTCATCCTTTAGTATTTTATGTATGCATCCAATCCATTCAGCAAGACTAGTCTTTTAAAAAGACAACAATCAATTAATTGTGTGAGAATTCATTTAATCATAATTGTTCGGTTCAAAAATTTATTTTAAACAACTGTGGTTTAGTTACATAATAATGAATATTCATATATACACAATTTTCTTCATCAAATCCCCACCAAAAGACAGATCTCCATATAGTCTCAACTATTCTACTCATCCTTCCTTCCTAACCTACTTCCAACTCCATTCCTATCCGTCCTCTGCTAGACTATCTTGGAGCGTAAGCTATACTGACCTAACTCCAAATAGAACCAGTAAGTGGAAGTGTCGCTATCTCGACCAAGCTTCCCTAGCAGGCAACTGACAGTCCTCATCACACGTCTTGGGGAGCGTGAACCAACACCGTCCTCCCAGGACTTCAGGTTTCGGAGGATACACGGTGGGAAATGCCTCCACC
>ML776604.1:176021-222072 GCA_009831015.1 Picea engelmannii
GAAGGATAGAACAATATACGACATTCCTCTGCTTCTCACAGAAACTGCATCAATCAATTGGTTCAGTTCATATCAATATCTGTGGAGAAGAAGACAAGGTTTAGGAATTGGGATTACTTGCTATGTTTTCTCTACTGGCGGTAATATAGTGCAACTCTGAACATAAGTATGGCCAAGCAAAACAAGATTGAGGAGAAGGACGAAGGAAAGAGCCTAAACAATGAACACCCAAACTACTTTTAGGTCCTTGTGATATATATATATATATATATATATAATTTATTTTGTATTAAGGATTTATAGATATATAAAATATAATAAATATATATAGTTTTGTATCAAATCTTTATATATATGTATGAAAGAATATAATTTCATTGCTTTAATGTGCAAACATCTGATTGGGATTATAATCCCTAGGCTCCAGTTTGGACCTACATGTATAGACTGCAGAACTCTAAACTACAGGAGTCAAACAAAAAGCCACACTTGGAATTTTGGCAGAAAGGATACACTTGCATATGAAGAGCTATAGTAATTTAGACTTGTTCCCCTCAAGTCCAGACCTAACTTGCGATCAATTAACTCGTTAAATGCAAAGTAAGAAACTGTGGCACAGCCAAAATGGAACCCAAGGGGAAGCCAACATGATGATGCTCACATTCTAGCTTCTGATATTCCTTTCCAAAAGAGTCCAATATTAGGCACATAAATGACAGCATTACAGAACCATAATCCAGAATAGGAAGATGCAAGTAGGCTTGAATATTGTAGGTCCTTCCCGCTTGTCCGCTGAATTTGACAATGTCATCCATCCAGTTCAACTATCTTATAGCTTAATTTACAGTATCTATAACTGAGATGACGAATATGTATTGGGGAATGTCGATGATATTTGACAGGTTAAAAGCAAAGATTCAATCATGTTTTACCCTCACGAACAAATCCCAGCAGACATCCTTTTACCACATTGAAAATTTCATTCAATGGAAGTATCTAAATCAACATAAAACTATTCAATATCAAAAGTTGGATTCTGTTTTGATCGTCAAATACCACTTTGAGCGCAATACAAGAAGAATGAAAAAAAAACTTCAAGCAATCAAGGCTTATTCAATCTCTATAAGGAAGATAAAGCCTTGCCTGCAGCATTGGCTTTGCCACTTTCCTCGTGCATTTGAGCATTTTAGGAAAGCAAATTTTTCATCCAACTGGTTTAGAACTAATTCATAATTCGTGGTAGGATGAACCTAATCCATAAAGTAATACTCGCAGCGGGGTTGGAATTTATTAAATTGCCCCCAGAGGACTAAATCATGAAGGATTTTTTTTTTTTTATTATTTTTTTTTTCTCAGCATCAATGTTACGCATTTATGCCACACAAAGCCAACTGTTACAGCCAATGGCAAGTTTCCAGGACCAACAATATATGCACGAGAAGGTGACAGAGTCATTGTGAAAGTAACCAATCATGTGAAATACAACATGTCCATACATTGGCATGGGATAAGGTAGTTGCGGACTGGCTGGGCTGATGGGCCTACTTATATTACTTAGTGCCCCATTCAAACAGGCAAAAATTTTCTCTACAAGTTTACCATCACGGGCCAGCGAGGCAAATTGTTCTGACATGCTCACATGCTCTGGTTACATGCAACTTTGTATGGACCGATTGTCATTCTACCCAAAAAGGGAGTGCCATATCCCTTCCCCAAGCCTGATAAGGAGGTTGCTTTGACTATAGGTGAATGGTGGAATGCAGACACCGAGTCTGTGATCAACCAAGCGATGAGTTCAGGAGTAGCACCAAATAGTTCGGATTCCCACACAATAAATGGGAAGCCAGGGCCACTCTTCTTTTGTTCTACTAAAGATACTTTTGCGTTATCAGTGGAGCCAGAGAAAACATACCTACTGAGAATCATCAACGCTGCGCTCAATCAGGAGGTCTTCTTCGACATGGAAAATCACCATCTAATAGTAGTGGAGGTGGACACAATGTACACAAAACCTTTCGAGATGAAGGCAATAGTGATTGCTCCAGGACAGACCACCAATGTTTTGCTCCACACAAACAAAAGACAGGAAGGTATTTCATGGCCGCCCGAGTATTCATGGACGCACCCATATTCGTAGACAACAAGAGCACAACGGCTATATTGCAATACACAGGAAGATCAATCTCTTCGAACCCCATACTACCTCTAATTACTGCACTGAACGATACCGCGTTCTCCTCTAATTTTAGAAACTCCCTGAAAAGTCTAAATTCTCCCCAATATCCTGCTAAAGTTCCCCAATCAGTAGATCGCAATCTGTTCTTTACTGTTGGGCACGTTTCTGGTACGCACGTTTCTGCAGCTGTGAATAATATAAGCTTTAATATGCCCACTGTTTCTCTTCTTCAATCGCACTACTTCAATATCAGTGGCGTTTTCACTACCGATTTCCCAGATAATCCCCCTGTAGCTTATAACTACACTGGCACACCGCCAAAGAATCTACAATCCTCAAATGGAACCAGACTGAGCCGCATACCCTTCAATTCCACAGTGCAGTTGGTGCTTCAGGATACAGGCACCCTGATAGTGGAGAATCATCCAGTCCATCTTCATGGCTTCAATTTCTTCATTGTTGGGAGAGGTTTTGGGAACTACGACTCTAAGAAGGACCCTGCCAAATTCAATCTCATGGATCCTCCTGAGCGCAACACTGTGGGCGTGCCCACAGGTGGCTGGTTCTGCTATCCGATTCAGTGGCGACAATCCAGGTGTTTGGAACAAATATCTATTCTTCCTAGTAATTGATAAACCAGATATTCATAAATTATACAACGCTAAAATTACCTTCAATTTTCTGCTATATCCAAAGCAATTTTCAAATCTATATCAAATTTAATAAATAAAATATATAACCAATGAAATTAATTAAAATATTAATTATTATAATAGAATAAGATAAATTAGCAATATAATAACAATTTAGCAATATGAGTTGTGTATGGAATGGTCTCTCCAGCTTGGCGCTTGGCTTTATGTTATAGATTGAATTGTGGCTTCATGACTCGACGCATATGTGGATTAACATGTAGTGTAGTTTAGGAGTATATAAATACACCTATAATCACACACCGCCTCTATTCTTATGATTAAAAAAATGTTTAATAACAAAACCCAATTATTTAAATTGGAGGATGGGAAACGTCGAACCTTGCATGAGGCCCACGTGCCTCCCTCCCCCATTCCCTAAATAGAAAGTTAAAACCCTAACCGAACCCTAATCGTTCACTTGTTATTTTATTTTTTTCTCCATTGCTATCCATAAGGCAGCCTCACCCTACCTCTGCCGCCATGGTTGCTTGTTTACAGGTTGCAGGTTTAAGGTGCGGTTTGGAGTTTTAATGGAGCGGCCACATCCCAGAAATGAGGCACTGAATGGCTACATGGAAATGCATGCATCATGCACAATGCTTGCTTATTTCCTCTGTTGGCTTGGCACTAGACTCAAGCGTCGTTGGCTTGGCCTTGGGCTTTGATGTGTTGATGCTTGGTTAGTTTGTGGATGTGTTGATGCTTGGTTAGTTTTATTATTGTTGAAAACTTGTGGTTGTATGTGCAGGTGCTGGTTGTAAAGTGAGCCTGATCCTGGGCTTTGGGGTTTGGTGTTGGCGTTGGCGCTGGCGCTGCTGTGTGTTTGTTGTCGGTGTATGAAGTGAGAACGAGGCTCGGGCTTTGGGGTTTGGTGTTGGTGCTGGCAGTGGCTTGTGTGTTTGCTGTCAGTGTATTGAACGGTGCTTATCCCTCTCGATTCTGAAGGCAGATGAGAAATATCTCCTGGAAAACGGCACTGCTATGCCGTCGCTGGGGTTCCATAGCTGCGCAACCGTGGCTGTCGGATTTAACTGAACATATTCTTATGCTTGTTTGTGGAAGCTTGATTGTTTACTATTTTGACTATTTTTCAGAATTGTTTGTCTTACTGTCAGTCAGGCCTGATTTAGGTGGCTATTCAAAAACCACAGATAAGGTATTTACAATTGCATCAGCTCTTGAATCGGCTTTTATCGAGTAAATAGGTGAAGCATGTAGATGAAGTAACCTTGTCTATAAATATGTAGATGGGTTGCCTGTGCCCCAAGACATAATCTCTCATTCTTATAAATATTAATCACGTTCAATTATTTTTGCATGACTGCTACTTCTTGCATTTAGTTGCGCCCTTAAACAGAGTTGTTTTCCATGTAGTCAGGCAAAGCGAAGTCCATAGATTTTAATGGCAGGAATTAAACAAAAACCTGCAGGCTAGGATTGAACTAGAGGTTGATTTGTTGGTTAGCAACAGTTAATTGGTTGTTTGTTGTAATTTGTATGTCATTTTATCAAATTAGTAGTATCATTATCAACATTAGGACATATTAATTGGAGAACTCATTAGAGTGTTGGTGGTCTATGTATTATGAGACGGAGAAACTTGTACATCACTTTCACGAGATAGCAGTCCAAATTTGTCATTTTGGTAAATCATTAGAATGTAAATTTGTTAATAAATGATATTGTTATTAAGTGCATCCTTGTAAAAACAAAGTTTTTTTTTTTTTGGTAAGTTGAAAAAAATTATACTATTGATGCAAAAATACATTGCAAAATTAGATGGGATTACCAATCCCCTGAAGTTTTACATACTGGCGTAAATTGAAAAGACTTTGAAGAGTTAGGTGTGTCTTGCTTTTGAACTGATAAGATGTTTAAAGTTAAGATGAAACAGAATGAAATCAGATTATAGTAAGCAGGTCAAGGTTTTACATCAATGGGGATTTGAGACCCTAAATCAACTAAGAATTGTCCTAATGTTTAGAATGAATCTGCTCTTGATTTTCAGCAAAGCTGCCCCTCTTTTCAGGAGAAATTAGCTTTGGCAGTCATAGACGGCGCTATGAAAGATGACAGCATGATATCAGCTGTAGGCAGTGACACGTGGGTCACTGGGTCGATTCCCAGTAAAAGAAGTCATTTACTCTTAATAGATTTACACGTTCTTCTACATGTCCCCTGAAATTCTGGAACATTCCCCCCCGTCTTTTTTTTTTACGCGCTTTGTAAATTATATATTTCTTTTTATTGTGTGTATAGGGGAGGGTGTATTTGTTACAGAAAGCAGTTGATCCATGCCAGCAATTGGGAAAATGGTATGTGGTTTTAAAAATCCCCTGTTGCTCTTTTCTTCTTTTGTTTCAGTTATGAAGAGCCACATCTCCATACTAATTATGTTTATGGTTGTGTATGCAGCTCGCATGGAGCAGGTTGGATATTGGGTAGGTGAGTAGGCCTTTAAGGCTCCAGATTGTGAACTACATGGCTCTGATACCAAATGTAAAGCCCAAAAATATATATCTAAACATTGTTATCCTCACAAGCAATTATTTCTTAACTAAAACAATATCTATTCAGCATATTATCGATCGTCATACCAACAACTTCAGCAATTTAGATTCATCATATATTAACGAAATCATATATTAACGAATTCATAGCAGAATAAATAAATGAATAATTCAACAGGGTACCTGGTTCCGATGCTATTTTTGTTGCCAGCTGCCTTGCTGCTACTGCTCTCCTGCTACTTGCTACGCAGCCCAGTCCTGTTGCAAACAAAGAAAAATTGCCCAAAACTATTGTCCACCCTACCAACTAGGAAAAACAACCTAGCTCCAGGATATCTACGTATATCCTGGCCCTCCGAGCCCAAAACCTCTAGCAACCCCGGTCCACTGTGTCAATCCCAACACAAAATTCCTCCCTGGTCCAATACTCAAAGTTCTCCCAAAAAAAAATCATGGCCTCCTTCCCGTTGAATGATCCCTCCTCCTCACTCCTTTCCCCCTCTTATCCCTCCTTCACCACCTTTACTCCTCCCATTAAATTCCTTATCCCTACATTTAATTACCCTTATCCATTCATTAAATATATTATCCATGTATTGAATACGTTATCCCTTGTGGGATACGTAACTCAATTTAAACATTATATTTTCTTATCCAATTCTTATTTAATACTTAATTAATTAATTAATTAATTAATAATTAAATCAATCATTAACCATATTAATTAATGAGTTAATTATACTTAAATTAATCATAATCAAGAATAACTAATTAATAACAAATAATTAGTTAAGGTTATTTTAATAAATAAATATAGTTTAGCTAATCTTTTAGGATTATATTATTAAATTAATTATAATTTATAATCAAGGGTCGTTACAATGAACCCTGCCCTGCTGGTCTCGTTGGAGTACTGTTCTGACCCCCACTGATAAGATCCTCCTCTACTATGAGGGCCTTTTGGACAACATCGTGCAAGGTTTGAGGCATCAAGATCCTAACCTTTGCACGCAGGCTGTCGTTAAGGCTAAACATGAACCGATTGACCTTGAGTTTCTCTGTGTTAAGGTGCGGATCATACCAGAACAACTCCATGAAACGTGCCTCATACTTGGGCACCGTACAACCTCCCTATCGTAATGCATTGAACTCATTGAGCTGACGCTCAATGAATTCCTCTGAAAGGTACCTCTCTTGAAACCGTTCCTCGAACATTTCCCATGACACGTCTTCAATGACCATGTTCAGCTGCGACAGGAGTGTCTTCCACCATAGAAGAGCGCTCCCCTTCAGTTGAAAGACCGCCATGCGGACCTTCGTGTTGGAGGTATAATCGCGAAGTGCGAAGCACATCACCATATTCTCCCACCATGCCTCGGCGGCGGCACCATCCGGGGCACCAAAGAACTCAGGAAATTTAACCTTCTCGAGTGTCAACGCCCTGGCCTCGTCTCTGTCCAATCGGCTGATCAGTGCCTCGGACATGCACTAAAAAGATCTCATCATCCCAACAACATCGCCAACTGCTATCTTCTCCTGTTCGAGAACCTGCTCACCTCCCTGGGGGTTAGACCCCTCAGGCATGGATGCTACTGGAGGCATCATGCCTCCTCCCCTAGCACCCCATTGTCTACCTCTGCGATGTCCTCTAACCATGATTACCATGCACGCACACAATCAACTCGATCAGAAACAATATAATCAAATCAAATCATGTCACGAAATCCATAGTGAATCCCAAGTCATGGGTCGAACCGGCTCTGATACAATATGTAACATCTTCCTCGTTACGACAACAACTTTTTAATAGGTGCAATTTTATTTTTTTTGTTTAAGGTGTGTGCGCGCGTGTAAAAATTAATAGACACACTTGACTCTACGTCGCCACCCGACGACTAACAAGACACAACCACGATGATCACAACAAGAAGACATAAGGCGCACAACAAGTAACTGCAAGCATTAACGACCATATAAATAAGGTGCACAACATGTAACTACAAGCATTAAACGACCATAGACATAAGGCGCACAACAAGTAACTGCAAGCATTAAACGAAATACTATGTTATGTATAGTACGAACACATATGGAAGAATCCATAGTAGTAGATTTTACTATTTTTGGACAGGAAAGCAGGGCGTTTAATATTAGTTCTCTTCTCCAGAGAGAGAGAAGGTCAAATAGTCTGCTGGCCGACTACTCAGGTAGAAACTAGTAACCCGACGATGAACAAGACACAAGAAAGACAAACATAACAAGACGACATACGACATACAACAGGAAACTGCATGCATTAACGATGATCACTCAGAAATAAGTCAGACTGACTACCCATCCATCCTACCCTACAATGGTTAGGACCTACAAGACACATAAGTAATGCTCAAGCCCAGGTTCCCATCGATTTTAACCATTTAAGGTCTCGGGGCTAGGGACTGTTCTAAGGAACATGGAGGTGTCTACTTCCTGCCCGACACAAGAAGACCAAGCGAAACGCTAAATCAAAACCACAAAGACAATCTCTACGCGATCATATCCAACACACATCACAAGAATTCCACGGTGCAAGAAAATTTGATTACGAAATCCATCATGAAACAACATAAGTGCGAGCGAAAGGAAAACAACTTTATTTCAAAACAAGATGCAAAGGTAGTCTTCTACTGTACTTCAAGGTGCCATTCGTATCAACAACATATAGATTCAATTAATCCATTCATAATTTCACTAAGGTTGAACATAAGTGATATTACTAGTAGGCCAACTAAAATGACTAAAATTTTAACTAAGCCAATTCGCAATGTGCATTAAATGCATCTAGTTCTATCAGGGTGAATATGCACTCCAACTTTAATCTGACATTCATTCACCTAGAATTTTGCAATAGTGCATCATTGCTAACCCATTACTACTATTACAATATTGTATTTAAAGTAATACATATAACTAAATTATAAGACTGTGTAAACGATTATAGTAATTAAGGTAATGAATCCAAATTGATATAGCAATTAACCCGGTTATCTATTTTAAGGCAAGGGCCTTAGTGAACCTTATCATATCGTTATTCCGTTTACCCCATTTGAACAATGAAACATTGAAGTAGTTTAGAAAGTAGACTTAATATGTTGTTGACTAAAAGAAACTAAGAAGGGTTTAGTTTTTAAATATCGGTTCCAACCTTGCATGTAAGGTAAGGGTGCAAATATTGAAATACACAAACTTGTTTACATTCAGAGTTTTCATTGAAATGATTCGAAGAACATATTAGTCAAGATGACATTCAATATATTTCTATTTCGTTACAAAGATGAATAGTTGGAACGAATACCAGCCAGGATTTAGTAACAGATAGTCAATCATACTAGGCGATATCCCAATCATGTTAAGACAACACTCAAATATATCAAGAGGATACTCACTAACAATGATTAAAACCATACACAAATTACATGAAGACATTACCCACTAAAATTTATGTTAAGACAAATTCGTCTTATCCCAGTTTTAAGACAGAATTGCTAGATTTATTAGGAAATGATGGTTGATCTATAAGGAGTTATAGATCCCAATTTTTGGATTGTTATGTGACCTACCAAACTATGAGATTGACTGGAAGTAACTATAATACAACCTTTTAAAGAGATGTGACAGCGATGCCCCTCATTTGCATTGAAGTCTATAAATATTTTTAATGATTACAGAATCATCGTCATTCTGAATTGTAAACGGTAGAACCCTAAAGTTCACATAAAAGGGTAAGACAAAAGGTAAACAGTGAAGTTGAAATATGGTAAAACACCGAAATCGAAAAAAATTATAGGTACATTTTTAAAACTGTATACTGTTACATTGATAATTATAAGGAGAGTATAGAAATATTCAACTAAGGTAAAAAAAAAATTAGAACAAAGGGAATCATCACCCCATTTACTGACATAGCGGTGACAACTACAACTGGTAGGAACGCTAGCTAAAATTTAGTACAACTGTCGCTCCAACACCCATTAAAAGTAGTAAACAGAGGTAAAATTTGCCATGACATTTTCTACCAGTCGTGCCACTATTGATGATCTGACGTGAGCACCAATCACAGGCTACATCACTGTGTCTATTCCACAGTAAATTCTCATTCTCGCATTACGCACGTCCATTTTCAATGCATTAAAACAAGGTTGGGTGGGTGAACAGTGGTCTTACTGCGATTAAACGGTGTGAATGGTAAATGTTGAGTAAACAGTGAGTAGTTACCAATATTGACAGGGTGCGGACTGTAGGGTGAAACCGATCAGTCAATCAATTATTTCCAGGCAGTTGTAACAGGCATAATCACAGTAAGGAGAAAATTTTTCCTGGAATGAGTGGCTCAAAAAATGCACAGGTAAAGGTAATGCAGAACTCATCTATTCAACAGGCTGCAACAACCAACATTTCTGTTTAAACCAATGCACTCCCAGGGATCACAATTGTGCCTACGGATCAACATTCAAGGAGTAATTTACAAGGGTAAAACACCTGGTGGTTTTGTCAAATGAAAATTTAGAAATACGATTTTGCAATCGATGGCCATTCATCATCAAAGAAGGAATTCGAATTTTCCTTCTTTTTATTAAGGAAATAACAGAGGTAATAGTCTATCTATTATAGAATGAGATCGCCATTATAACACATCCCTGTAGGTACCACATTGCATTAAACTATAACAGGGGTTTTCTAAGGACGGTAACACTACTTGTCAATAAATTTAGATGCGACTATACCTTATCCGGGAATAAACAACCGCTAATTGTAAAGAAGAAGTGTAAGGATCACCATGGACAACGTTGGAGAGGGAGATCTTGGTAAGACTGCAGAGGTATCAGATAAACACCGTTTCATTTGCTAGAGCTAAGCTATCGGTCTTATTCTCACAGTTCGTGCAGAAAATTCAAATTTTTATTCACGATAATCACCACTTCCAATGCTATAGAAGAATTAAACTGTCAGACCATCACAGTAGTAATAAAATAAATTGAACGACATCTAGCTCAAGACAGAATACATCCATGTACAAATAAACATATAGATTTAAGCATAAGTTCCTAATGCATACTACTCTATTCAAAATACAGTTCATACCGTTGCCTTATCGCCTGCCTCGTATGACGTCTGCATGCTCAGTGCCGCTCCCGCTCGCCGACCGTCGAGACCTCACCGGTACCTCCCAGCCAATTGCTAGGGTTACTCTGCTTCCCCCTTAGCCCCCGGAGCCGCAAAGGGGCCACACACTATCCAGATGGTACGTCTAGCTTCCCATCTCACCTCACAAGGCCGAGCTACCACTCCTATCTGAGCTAAGAAATCCCAACTCCTCAAAAGTAATCAGTCAAGTCAAAAATCCGGTAGTGTAACATTACGCTAACAGCCGATCCCCTTTTTCCTCATCTTCCCTTTATTTTATAGAGTTTTTCCAACCTCCAACTTTCCCTAAATCACATCTTAATTAAGTTTTAATAAAAATATTCTAAATATTCTCCTTTGCACAAGTGTCCTCCATCCCCCTCTTTCCTCAAATAATTATTTTCTTTAAATTATTAAATTACTCATTTCCCTCACCCACCTAGAGCTTCTCCTAAATTTCCTTCTAGGTGTTCCTAGATCCCCTTACATGTTTTATATAATTTCCCTAAAAATGAAGTTGCTAAATTAGCTCAAATTAGAAGGTTCTTAAATGCCAATTCCTTACTATGTTGACCTCTCTTTTTACCATAAGTTCCCAACTTTCCTTAATTATGTTTCCTCCATTACTTAGTTTCCTAATTCTTATTATTCCCTTCTTTCCCCTTTTTATTAGAGCCAAATGGCAGTTGCGCTATTTACTCTTTTCCCTTTATTATTAATTTAAATCTTTTTATACTTCCCCAAGTTAATAATTTATTTCCTCTTTGCAATTTAAAACCATGGATTTTAATTAAATTATTCCTCTCTTCATTTTACCCTCTAAATTTAAGAAGACTAAAACTATTACTTAAGTGGGTTTTAGTTTATATCTTTATTTTTATTTTATAGGGTCTTTTTCTTAAGGCTAAACAAAATTTTACCCTAGAGAAGTTTTAGACTTAGGTTTAGATTCTGAACTGAGCAACAATTATTTAGGGAAGTCGTTTTAAGAATTTCTTAAGGTGTTAAATGTCTTAGGGCCATCTAGGTTTGTTCCTTCCTCAACATCAATGCGACGTGCCCTTCAGGACGCACCATGTGCTCCAAGGGTGTCACTCGCCTCAATCGTTTCTTTTGCGCGACGTGCCCTTCAGGATGCACCACGTGCTCCAAGGGCGCCACTCACCAACTTGACTAATTGGTAGACATCTATAACCCCTGGAGTCAACACTCCGCCAGGTGAACTTGTGGGAGACTAAGGGATCTAAGGAATAAGGCCCCCACCTTATTGCACTCCCCTTAGAATCATCGTGAGCGACTGTCGCAGTCTGCCCTCACGGCATCGTGGATCCTTTCGAACTAGGTAATCATTAATCTACAGTTCAAGCCACGATGGGAGTGCTAGTAGGTTGTGGAAGGGCTGCTGTCCACACCTCTCCCTCAACCTCTCTGGAAATCATGTGTGCCCCCCTTACTCCATATGTGAATTTGGTCAGCAAGCTATCGTCGGCCTGCATCATCAACAAACGTGTCAGAACATGTCCACATCATAACATCAAATCAATGTAATATCACAGTAAATAAATCAACCCAAATAGCACACTCCCCGATTCAATCCAGAGTCCAAGGGGTTCCATCGATGCCTTTGCATCCTCAAGGTCCAAAACCCTTCACACTCAATAAAACTGAGTCAATAGCACCTGTCTATCTAAAGCAGTAAAACATCATGACATCTATCATAACGCATCATAATCAAGGATAATGTTTTAATATCATAAAAGTCTGGATCACTTGCAAGCAAGTGACCTCAAAGAATAAGTTTTCTCAGTGCGCCAGAGCGGGATGTTACAACGAAACATTTTCAAATATCCATAAACAACATCATAATAGACTCAATCATATGTCACATATGCATAAATAGAAATAACCAAACCATGTAGAGTCCACTCCCTGACTTGATCCAGAGTCCAAGGAGGTCTATTGATGCCATCGACATCCTCAAACTTGCAAGTGTCCTTCACACTTAGGGGAAACACGTCAATATCATCTATTAATACATAGATATCAAATAACATAACATCATAATCATCATAAGAATCCATAAGAGAACAAACAACCATATACTAAAACCAGATGACTTGCATGCAAATGTCATCATGGAATAAGTCAAATCAGGTGCACGTAAGAGAGGGATGTTACAATTCCTCTAGACTAACTTGCCATGCCAAAGGATAGGTGTAACGTGAATGGCTATCTTACAATGATAAGTCATTCCAAATATGTTTCTTCATAATTTAATAAAACCTACTTATTGAAACCCGAGTTTATATATGAAGAATTACCATAAGAAAACATTGAGAAACATATGGTATAAAGTGAATTAAAGTCTATAGTTATAAGAACATGGTAGCAACAATTGTAAACCTATAGCCATAGGAGAAGGAATATAGCTAGCAACCTATTAATCGAACATTTATATAGACATCACCACTTAAGTAATAACTTATATTTTATAGGTTATCAAATATTAGTCTTAAGGAAATGACACTTAAGATAATTTGTATAAATACGACATATAAGGGTGAACAATAATGGGAGACTATGGAGCAGTTCCATTAATAACTATAAGACTTTATAAAAAGCTATGTTAATGCGATAAAGGTTTTACCGTATAGGTATGTAGTCCCTATGAGTTTATCATCACAATCAAAACGTTGGAAGGATAATGAAATTTTCTCGTATCATAAGGGAAACAAGGAAAATTATAAGATAGGAATAAAAATAAATGTGACAATAATAATGCCGAAGAACCATTAAAGAATATTATGGTTATATATATAATTACTGGAATTTAAGGTTTGTGACAGAACAAGTGGGCCCTACTTGGAGGCACAAATTTCAATGACATACAGTCATTAATGAGGATTCAATAATGTAAAAATTAAAAGTGGTTTACTCCAAAAAGGAATCGTGGAAATTTCTATAAAAGAAAAGCCTAAATAGTTCAAGAACATTGAAAGTGTATTTTAAAATGGAAGGAGAAGGAACTATCAGGAGGTTGGAAGTCAGAAGTTTATATCGTTGTGAAAAGTATGCAAAAAGCAAATTTCTCTATTTCCAATATTCGTTGGACTGTCCTACTAAAACTTGTCTCTCTACATCTTATTATTTTTTGTTTCTTTCCATCAAATCTCCCATGAATGTATGTAAATCATCAACATTTGGATCCAAGCAACTTTTCTCTTGAAAACTTAAGTAATCTTGTAACATTTAAAGTCTACAGGAGAGAGATACCTACTTATAAAAGTAGACGTAGTTCATTTCAGTTCATGTAATCATCATTGAGACATTGTTGAAGTTATTTTGTTTTAGGCATTATTGAACTTGTCATATTGGGATTTTTTTTAAAATTTATCCTGCAAAGAACTACTAGAGGCATTACATTAGTGATTTCTTAGGCTTAAGTGGAAAGCATGAGATTTCAAATGTCTTTCCTATCAAAATCAGTTTTCGGTTGTAATGAAGTTATGATTTAAATTTCTTTGAATACCCTTCATTTCCTCATCTTGCAAAAGTAATAGTAGATTCTAAGTTCAGTTTATCTTACAAGAAAGAAAGAATGTGTGCTGAAAGGAGACTTCAAAAACCTTGTAGACATAAATCTTTGCTGACACATTTTATTTTTTCTTTTCTTTAGATGATTTAATGTATATTTGTATAATTGTATATAAGGGTTTTACATTTTTATATATAGGATTTCTTGGAATAAATTACATGGTTTTCTCTTTAGAATTCACCCTTTACATTCATTGTAGAACCATACAAGGAATCTTCCCATATTTCAGCCAAAGAGGAGTACTAGTTCTATAAAAACGTAGGGGGATTCATAGCCCTTTGAAGTTGTTGTTTGGATCATTACCAATCTCTTGATCAACATTTTTGTTGAAAATTTGTTTTGAAGTAATATGATACTTTTTAGGATCATATATTATTGGAAGACTAGTGGCTATATGGTTGAAGTTTTGAAATAATTTCTAAAGACTAATCCGAGATGAACTGGATTCTTGAAAACCTTGTTCAAGGAGAACTAAATGGCCTTGAAGAGATATTGTTGAAAATTTAGTCATAAATTAGTTGTGACAAAGTTTTGAGAACCAAACAACAATCCAAGGTTTGGGAGGATGATATCCCCAGTGAATCAATCATTGAAACTCTAGATCTTTAAGAAACATGCCTTGGCGAATACACCCAAAATATTCAAGAATTTCAAGAAGACTATTATTATGACTCCTCCGAAGAGTTTCTTTCATGTTGTGAGGATATGTTTCCTTCCCCATCTAGACGAACAGAAAAAATTTCAAGTTATAGTGAAGGGAGAATATACCGAAAAAAATAAACGGTTGCATCGAAGTTCACTCAATTTTCAAGGAGAAGTTCATCCCTTTCCATATATTTATATGGAAAAATTTCCAATGTTCTTCGAAAATGCTTCAAAAGATGCAAAGATTTTTTTTATTAAGTTTGACAGTGTTTGTGAGATATACAATGTGGTTTAAAATGATGTTGTATGTCATTTATTTATCTTGACTCTAAAGTAAAATGCTAGTGAATGGTTTTATTTATTGCTGCTTGGAACCATGATTAGTTTGAATTTACTAGAATTTGTTTTTGTCGAAAAATATTTCCCAAGAAAAGATCCATATACTCTTTTCTTGAAGATGGTTGAAATCCAAATGAACGAGAAAGAGATAGTCAACGATTTCACTTTCATATTCATGAATATACTTCGTGAGATTCCTCAAGAAATATTTCCAAATTATGTTATCATTTTTAGTTGTTATGAAAATGCATTTTGCGTGAATTTGATATTTTTATTGAAGCAAGAGGGAAAGTGCAGTTGTAAAGAGTTAATGTACTGAGCTCAATTTGTTGAAATAAACATTCATGAAACCTAGGCTAACCTATTAAATCCCCCAAAATTTTGCATGACAATAGAGAATTAAATTTATAACAAATACTTGATGAATGATGTGAAATTTTTTTTTCATATCTTAGTCTTGAAATAGAAAATGAGAACCCCAAAGTTCCAATTCCAGAAGGATATCATTCTCTACATGTTGCATTGGAGGGGAATTTCAACATCTTGTGTGTTCAATTTGAAAGTGATGATCATAATTAAATTAAAGACGAATTGGAAGAACCTCCACTTGATATGTACACGGATTTCATTCAATATAATCATGATAAATATTTTGCAGCAGATCCTAAAATATCACAACCAACTTATACCAAGCCACAAAAATAATGTTTATACTGGATAAATACAAATAATCATCATGTTATATCATACTTTTATGATAATGATTGTTCATCTAAAGCACAGTTTAATGAATAAAATATCTTCCAAGCATCAAAAAAAGGGAAATTGCAACAAGAGGATCCATGGGTGATATGTTTTGTTGATGAAAAACAAAATACATGCTATCAATTATCAACTAGTGTTCAACGACAATTTATGATTTCAACCTTAACATTGAAAAATGATCATTTCATAATGGACGAATGATTTCAAAACATTTTTTATGAACCAAGAATCTTGAATGTGGTTGAGGATAAGAAGAAATATAAAAATATTTTCAAGCAAGAAACTTATCATCAAACATGATTGCAACATTAATGAACAATCATCAAGAGTTCATTTTATTAAAACATGGTTCTAAAGCATTTTTTTCCAAGCAATGCAATCATCTTTTGGTCATATTTAGCTCAATTTTCCTTCAATATGATTTGGGAGTACTTTTTACTTCTTGGTAGTAGCCCTGACATATTTCCTGATTCTGGAGTTCATTCAACAGATCAATTGGATGCTTGAATGAATAAATTGGAAATTCACTTACGATTGAAAAGTGTTATTCATTCAAGTAGAATATGGTAGGTAGATCTAGTTTTACATAGTTTATTTCTTCAATCAAATTTTTGCACAATAAATCATTTGCTAGATGGAGGCAATGTTTGAAGATGAATTAATGGATGAGGAATTATAATAATTTATTTTAAATAAGACTCGATATCCCAATGGAGAAGGAATCCAATCTAGGATTCTAGATTCTCAAAAACCCACAGGGGATCATTGTCCCACATTTGGAGCCAGATGTTGATTAAAAAAAAAACCACCTAGATTTCCCACTCTTGGAATAAAATAAAAAAAATTGTATCAGAAGAAATACATTTTTAAGTGTTATCATTTCATAGTGTATCCATAAGTATCAACTTTATCATGCATTTTACATATTAAAAATATGAGTCTGTATGCTCAATATATCCAAGTTTTTGTTCAATCGCCCAAAGAACACTCTTCCATGTGCAACACAACTAATTTTTTGGAACTAATATATTCTTGGAACCGTGAAATTTTCTTGGAACCACTCGATATTGAGTCTTCAATTTGTCTCATTTTATTGGTTCATTTTCTTAGTTCTTCACTCCATACATTTTATTGGTTCTTACACTCCCACTTCCAATACTTAATCTAAATTATGTATGTAGGTCTACCCTTGCATCCCCTATACCACCTTCTCCCAATTAACTCCACATTTACTTACACCCTCTCTACTCATACCTCTCCCCACTCGCACAAACTTAACTATATTTCCCATCCCCCTCACCTCTCCATGAAAACCTACTATCCATGTATACCTACACCCCTCCTCTCACTCACCTCCACATAACTTACCCCCTCTTATCATGCACTTACTCCCTCCCCTCTCCTCTCCTCCCTTATTCCCTCTTCCATTTTAATTAGTCATGAATACATCCTCTCCATGCAGACCTACATACATACTCTCCTCTCCTCCCTCACTCTGCATCCACATTCCCTCCCATGTCTATTCTTCCTCACAACATTCCTCCCCACCTCTCCTCCACATTTTACCTTACTTAACCTTTTATCCTAACTTTTTCCCATTATACCATTAAAGAATGAGATCACTCCACATGGTATCCAAGTATCTGCACACATGGAAGCCAATTGTTGATGACACATGGTGACGAATGAGAGTGTGATATGTGGCAACCAATTGGGTGATGACATTTGACAGCTCTTGGTGACATATCATAGAATGACACATGGAAATGATGTGGAGGTTGACTCATTGTTTACTAGGTTATTGATGCAGGAGAATCACCAACTCAACAAACAAGCCAACACATCAAGCGAAAGTTCAGCTGGAGAAGCAAACCCAAAATTTTTGAAAAAGTGCTTTGGGATTGTGGCATGAGTCTTTAATGAATCCTTTATGAAGGAGCACCTTTTGTATGTTGTATCAGACCTCGAGCCATACGCTCTTGTCTGAATTAGATAAGAGGCATTTAATAGATTTAATGCAGGTAGATAGATGTTTAAGTCTAGATTAGACATTTTTAGAGTCCGAGAGGGAAAACAGATATAGACACCCTCCTTTGTATATTGTAACATTATTCAGAAACATTCAGAAGAGAAGAGAAGACAAAGAACTTTGTGAAGAACACCCATGTACATATTTGAATTAATAGAAGAGAGTCTTTGATTCAAACTCATGTCTGGTGTTGTTTCTCTGTGTATATTGTTTATGTGCTCATGAATGTTTGTTTCTGGTTATGCATTTACTTTGTATATGCTATGCATGTGATTTCAGGGTTTCAAACTGAAGTCTGAAAGAGAGAGGGAATGAGTTTCTATTGTTTCTCTATATGAGCCGGAAGATTCCTGCAAAGAGTGCAGTTGAATTCATCCGCAGGGAGTGCGTTGATGAAGGCTCAATAGTCTAACACTTACTCTCATTCACCTAGAAGTGGAAGCAGGTCATTGCAGCCGTGCAAGGAGTGTACAGGTTGGAGGAAGATGAAGTCTTAGTTGTTAATCTGAGCAAAGGAAGCTGAAGACTGCTGCTGCAGGAAGTGTGCAGAGTCTGAAGGATTTGACACTTGAGAATTTGTTGAACGATGAGCACATGGAGTGCGCATAAATACCTCTGAAGGAGTTAGAGTGGAAAAGCTCAGGAGGTATAGAACCTTTGGGATATTGTTGAAAGGGAACACAGGAGGGTTGATCGAGGAAGGGTCACGCAGAATTGTAGGCGCAGGCTTGGAGAGCAAGTCCTGAGAAGGAACACTTAGTCATTTCCAAGAAGTCCTCAAGGAGGAGGAATCGACGGTCAAGATTCGTCGAGGAAGTTGTGACATTCCGACAGCCATCAAATCTCGAGAAATTTGCGCAGGACTTAAGCCTAGCGAACAAGAGAAGGAGTCAGGAAGCCATCGGGACTCGACTCATCGGAAAATCAGGGTTTCTGTGGTCATGAAACTCTCGTAGAAAGGAATCGTGACCAAGAATTTCCTGAAAGGATCTGAACCGTTGATTTCGACAGGGGTACATGGAAAGAGATCCCAAGGATCGTGAATCAGAGAATCGGGGTTCTGGAGATAGGGACTTGGCATGTTGAAATCATAGTTAGTGATTTCCCGATGCGATCAGAGTCGTTGATCCACAGGACGCGTGTTCGAGGATCCAGTGGAATCAGAATTCGGCATTTCAGGGTTTTTGAGGATGGAGGAATTGTCACCCCAGGAATCACGATATCGCGAAACGCGATATCCCGACAGTCAGAGTTGTGGGCCCTGGAAGGTGTGATAGGGGACAGGTGTCATCGCGCATCGGGGTTTGGAGTTTTGGAGGTCCTGTGTATATTGACAACGGGAATCATGAAATTCCGACATGCGATTTCCCAACAGCGTAAGGGCGTAATGGAGGACAGGTGTCGGAAGGTTAAGCCTAGAAGTGGTCAACTCCAGGTGGCATCGGAGCTCGGGAATTGCGGATCCATGAGGTGTGTGATTCACGACCTCGTAAAGGCCGATTTCCCGACGGGTAAAATCCCGACAAGGGCAAGGGAAGCCTTGGTAAACTACTCATCGAGTTTCGGGGTCTTGTGAGACTGACGCTATGTTTCAGGACTCATGCTGCAACGAGGTCCGATTTCTCCGATAGGAAAAAGGAGATCGTCAGGAGCGCATTCTGTGGGTGCGAAAAAGTCCCAATAAGGGATTTGAAGAGCAATTTAGCTCTTCGGGCCTGGGAAAAGGAAGGTCCTGGTAGTAGCAGACGTGCCCTGGGTGGCCGTGTGAATCAAGTGGTATCAGAGCGGGAAATTCTTTACTTTCCATAGTAGAGGAGAAGAGTTCACCATGTCGCCCAGAAGAGAAAGGCAATTGCCTGATCCAGAGGACAGGGATGTGCGAAGAAGAGGTAGGCCAGTAGGGAATCCAGAGATGGAAAGACAAATGAGAGATCTCTGAGCAAGACTCGAGGAGATGGAGACAACACAAAGACGCGGAGTTGGTGCAGGGGATCTTAGTGATTCTGAGGTTGAAGAGGAAGTTGGACATAAAGAAGAGGTCACAACAGAAGATGCATCAACCGAGCGGTTGATTAAAGCCATTGCCAGGATGAGTTCAAAGACAAAAATGGACATTCCAACTTATGAAGGAAGTTTGGATGCATAAGAGCTGTTGGATTGGATTAGAGCTCTTGAAACCTACTTCGACTATGAGGATATCGAAGAGGACAAAAAGGTAAGGCATGCTGTCATGAAATTGAAAGGACATGCAACATTATTGTGGGACGAGCTACAGGCAGATAGACATTCCAAAGGCAAGAAAAAGATCAAAAGCTAGGATCGAATGATTGCGAAGATGAAGGCAAAATTCATCCCAAGGGATTATCAGATCAAACTGTTTAGGAGAATGCGGAACTTGAGACAGAAGTTGATGATGGTGAGGGAGTATACCGAAGAATTTTACAAGCTCAATATCAGAGCAGGTCATCAGGAGAGCGATGATGAAAAAGTTGCCAGGTATATGAATGGCTTAAGATACGATATCCAGGATGAGATGAGTATGACAACCATCAGAACGGTGGAGGATGCATATCAGATGGCATTGAAAGTTGAGGAAAAGATGAGCCCTAAGCCAGCATAGCGAGGCCGAGGAAGAAGTCATCCAAGAGGCAAGGTAGTTTCCCAGGATAAATACCAGAAGCCCAAGGAGGAGTGGAAGAGACCTCAGGGTAAAATTGAAAGAGGTGGAACCTCACAGTGGGGGCCATATGTTGAACAGATAAGGCAGAAAAATGATCAGAGCGGAGGATATGGAGATGCAAATACTTTTCCTCGTACTAGAGGTAGAGGAAGAGGGAGAGGAGGAATCATCACGTGCTACACATGTGGGAAGAACGGGCATAAATTGGTTGATTGTCTGGATAGAAAGCAGGATGGAGGAGAAGCTCACATCACCGAGGCGCAGAGGTGAGATGCTAAAGAAGAAGACATAGAAGATGGAAGGTCATTGATGATGCGTAAAGTTCTCTTAACACCCGAGAAGGAGGTGGAGGACACAGCTCAAAGAAGCAGGCTATTCATAACTGCCTGTAATAACAAAGACAGGAAATGCAAAGTTATCATGGACAGTGGAAGCACCGATAATCTCGTTTCGACCGAGATGGTGGAGAAATTAGAGCTGGAGACAACTGATGACCCGAGTCCATACAAAGTTTCATGGCTACAGAAGGGACATCAGGTGAGTTTCACTAAACAGTGCTTAGTTGACATTAAAATAGGGGGATATCATGACAAGATTTTATGTGATGTTATTCCTATGAATGTTTTCCATTTACTGCTGGGAAGACTATGGCAATATGATAGGAACATAATTCATGATGGGAAAATGAATACGTATACCCTGGAGAAGGATGGGAGAACACATATGTTACTTACGTTCAAATACAAGGAGGTAAAGCTAGAAGTGAACAGTAGGGTACTTCTCATGAGTGGGAAGGAGCTTCTTACAGAAGTTAAGAAGAAAGAAGATCCACAATTCTTTGTGGTCAGAAAACCCAAAATCATTTTGACCAGCACAAGAGTGGATCATTTTCCGAAATAAATTCAGGAACTGTTGGAAGAGTTTGTTGATATAGTGGTGGATGAGTTACCTCATTCGTTGCCGCCAATGAGGAGCATAGGTCACCACATAGACCTTGTACCAAGAGAAATTTTTCCGAACAAAGCTGCGTATAGGTTGACACCTCAGGAGAATGAGGAGGTTAAGAAGCAGGTCCAGGAGTTATTGGACAAAGGGTTGGTCAGGGAAAGTTCGAGTCCATGTGTCGTTCCAACGGTACTGATTCCAAAGAAAGATGGAGGTTGGATAATGTGCACCGATTCCAGAGCCATTAATAAGATCACCATCAGGTACAGGTTTCCATTGCCATGGATGGATGACTTGATGGACTGTTTAAGTGGAGCCAATTGTTTTTCAAAAGTCGATTTGAAAAGTGGATACCATCAAATTCGCATGAGGGAAGGTGATGAGTGGAAGACGGCCTTCAAAACCAATGAAGGGTTATACGAATGGCTAGTCATGCTGTTTGGCTTGACGAATGCACCAAGTACATTCATGAGGTTAATGAATGAAGTGCTGAAGGAATTCATAGGTAAGTTTGTCATTGTTTACTTAGATGACATATTGATTTTCAGCAAAACGAAAGAAGAACATCTGAAGCATTTAGCTGCAGTAATGAGGAAGCTACAACAAGAGAAGTTGTTGATCAACATGAGGAAATCTTCATTTATGAAGAAAGAACTCACTTACTTGGGGTTTTTCATATCTGCAAATGAATTGAAGATAGATCGAAGTAAAGTGGATGTAATAAATAATTGGCCATCACCAAGAAATGTTTTCGAGGTGAGAAGTTTCCATGGACTGGCGAGTTTCTACAGGAAATTCATCCAAAATTTTAGCGGAATTAGCGCAGCAATGATGGACACAGTCAAGAAAAGACATAAATCTTTTCATTGGACTGAAGAGGCTGAGAAACGATTCAATCTGTTGAAGTGGAAGATCACAGAGAAACCGGTGTTGGTGTTGCCAGATTTCCGAAAGACGTTCCAGGTGAAATGTGATGCAAGTGGCTTTGCCATAGGAGCAGTCTTGAGCTAGGAGGACAGACCAATTGCTTATTTCAGTGAGAAGCTGAATGAGGCAAAGGAAAAATACTCCACATATGATAAATAATTTTATGCCATCATACAGGCATTGAAAAAATGGAGACACTATTTGATTCCGAGGGAATTCATTTTATATAGTGATAATCATGCGTTGCAGTATGTAACTCAGCAAGAGAAATTAAATCAGAGGCATGTTAAATGGGTAGAATACATGCAGAATTTTACATTTGTTATCAAACATATTTCAGGTACTGCTAACAAAGTGGTTGATGCTTTGAGCAGGAAATGTTTTCTGTTGCAGGAGTTCAAAGTCAAGACTTTAGGCTTTGATGATCTCAGGGAGATGTACACAGGGGATGCAGATTTTGTAGAGGCGTATGGAGCAACTGAGAACCCAGTTCTCAGAGACAGAAGTCAGTGCATAGATTACATGATCCAAGATGGATTACTGTTCAGAGGAAATCAATTATGTATTCCAAATTGCTCCATGAGGGAGAACTTGTTGAAAGAAAAGCACAACGGAGGCTTAGCAGGGCACTTTGGCCATGAAAAAACATTCGCGAAGCTGAGCGAGTCATACTTTTGGACAGGGATGCGATCAAAAATTAAAAGGTTTGTTGACAGATGTAGAATTTGCCAACATTCTAAGGGAAAAAAGAAGAATGCAGGCCTTTATCAACCATTGCCCATACCAAAAAGACCATGGGAGGCGATCAACATGGATTTCATACTAGGATTGCCAAGGACACAAAGAGCACATGATTCCATCTTTGTGGTAGTTGACAGGTTTTCAAAGATGGCACATTTCATTCCATGCCAGAAGACCAGTGATGCGATACACATCGTGAATTTGTTTTTCAAAGAGATCGTCAGAGTTCATGGTTTACCCAGAAGCATAGTATCGGAGAGGGATACAAAATTCATTGGACATTTCTGGAGGACACTCTGGAAGAAGATGGAGATTAACTTAATGTTCAGTTCTGCCTATCATCCACAGACGGATGGGTAGACAGAAGTGGTCAACAGAAGTCTAGGAGACTTGCTGAGGAGCTTAGTGAGGGAGCACCATAGCAGCTGGGATAGCATATTTCCACAGGCCGAATTCGCCTACAATGATTCGGTGAATCGACGAATAGGGAAAAGTTCGTTCGAGATAGTATACGACAGACAGTCGAAAGGTGTTTTGGAGCTGAGGGATTCGGAACAAATAACGACTCAAAGTGAAAGCACTGAAGAATTCGTAGAGGCGATGAGGGAACTTCACCGCAGGGTGAAGCAGCGACTGACAAAATCAAACCAGGAGTACAAGCGCAGAGCGGATCAACATCAGAGACAACTTCAATTTAAGGTTGGCGATCTGGTTCTAGCACATCTAAGAAAGGAAAGGTTCCCAAGGGGAGCATATAACAAGATGAAAATGAAGAAAATTGGACCCTGCAAAGTCCTAAGGAAGTTGGGAGAAAATTGTTATGAGATTGAACTGTCAGATGGGATTGGAATATCTCCGACGTTCAATGTCTCAGACTTATATCCATATAAGGCTGAAGAAGCAGGAGCTGGGAATGATGGACAGCCAGAAATCCAGTGGCAGAAGTAGATGCCAACTGCAGAAAGGCCACAGATGGAGCATATACTTGATAAAAGGGTGAGCAAAAAGACCAGACAAAGAGAATACTATGAGTACCTGGTGAAATGGAAAAATCATCCAGTGGAAGATGCTAGCTGGGAGACAGAAGCAGTGATTCAGAAGCATGGACAGACCGTGCAGGAGCTCATGGATAGGAGCCCATGAAAGTTTTCAAGTCGAGGAGTATGATGCAGGAGCATCGCCAACTCAGCAAGCAAGCCAACACATCAAGCGAAAGTTCAGCTGGAGAAGCAAACCCAAATTTTTTGAAAAAGTGCTTTGGGATTGTGGCGCAAGTATTTAATGAATCCTTTATGAAGGAGCGCCTTTTGTATCTTGTATCAGACCTTGAGCCATACACTCTTGTCTAAATTAGATAAGAGGCATTTAATAGATTTAATGTAGGTAGATAGATGTTTAAGTCTAGATTAGACAATTTTAGAGTCTGAGAGGGAAAACAGATATAGACACCCTACTTTGTATATTGTAACATTATTCAGAAGCATTCAGAAGAGAAGAGAAGACAGAGAATTTTGTGAAGAACACCCATGTACAGATTTGAATTAATAGAAGAGAGTCTTTGATTCAAACTCATGTCTGGTGTTGTTTCTCTGTGTATATTGTTTATGTGCTCATGAACGTTTGTTTTTGGTTATGCATTTTCTTTGTATATGTTGTGCATGTGATTTCAGGGTTTCAAACTGAATTCTGAAAGAGAGAGGGAATGAGTTTCAATTGTTTCTCTATCTGAGCCGGGAGATTCCTGCAAAGAGTGTAGTTGAATTCATCCGTAGAGAGTGAGTTGATGAAGGCTCGATAATCTAACACTTACTCTCATTCACCCAGAAGTGGAAGTAGGTCATTGCAACCATGCAAGGAGTGTACAGGTTGGAGGAAGACAAAGCCTCAATTGTTAATCTGAGCAAAGGAAGCTAAAGACTATTGCTGCAGGAAGTGTGCAGAGTCTGAAGGATTCGACACTTGAGAAGTTATTGAACGCTGAGCACAAGGAGTGCACATAAATCCCTCTGAAGGAGTCAGAGTGGAAAATCTCAGGAGGTATAGAACCTTTGGGATATCGTTGAAAGGGAACACAGGAGGGTTGATCGAGGAAGGGTCACGCAGAGTCATAGGCGCAGGCTTGGAGAGCAAGTCCTGAGAAGGAACACTTAGTCATTTCCAAGAAGTCCTCGAGGAGGATGAATCGACGGTCAAGATTCGTCGAGGAAGTTGCGACGTTCCGAAAGCCGTCAGATCTTGGGAAAGTTGTGCAGGACTTAAGCCTATCGAACAAGAGAAGGATTCAGGAAGCAATTGAGACTTGACTCATCGGAAAATCGGGGTTTCTATGGTCGTGAAAATCTACTAGAAAGGAATCGCGACCAACAATTTCCTGAAAGGATCTCAACCGTTGATTTCGGCAGGGGTACGTGGCAAGAGATCCCAAGGATTGTGAATCGGAGAATCGGGATTCCAAAGATAGGGACTTGGCACGTTGAAATCATGATTAGCGATTTCTCGACGTGATTAGAGCCGTTGATCCGCAGGACGCATGTCCGAGGATCCAGTGGAATCGAAATTCGACATTTCAGGGTTTCTAAGGACGGAGGAACCGTCACCCCAGGAATCACGATATCGCGAAACCCGATATCCCGACAGTCAGAGTTATGGGCCCCGGAAGGTGTGATAGGGGACAAGTATTGTCGCGCATCGGGGTTCGGAGTTTTGGAGGTCCTGTGTATGTTGACAACGGGAATCGCGAAATTCCGACATGCGATTTCCTGACAGTGTAAGGGAGTAGTGGAGGACTGGTGTCGGAAGGTTGAGCCTAGAAGTGGTCAACGCCAGGTGGCATCGAAGCTCGAGAATTGGGGATCCATGAGGTGTGTGATTCACAACCTTGTAAAGGCCGATTTCCCGATGGGTTAAATCCCGACAAGGGCAAGGGAAGCCTTGGTAAACTACTCATCGGGCTTCGGGGTCTTGTGAGACCGACCCTATGTTTCAGGACTCGTGATGCAACGAGGTCCAATTTCTCTGATAGGAAAAAGGAGATCGTCAGGAGCGCATTCTGTTGGTGTGGTTCCGATAAGGGATTTGAAGAGCAATTTAGCTCTTCGGGCCCGGGAAAAGGAAGGTCTTGGTAGTAGCAGATGTGCCCTGGGTGGCCGTGTGCATCATTTATTATGAGGATGCAAGTGGGTGTTGACTGGAAATTAGTTGGATGACGACTAGGCAACTAAAATATTTAATTAATTCACTAATTTTCTAAGGATCGAATATCTAAGTCTCCATAGCCTCCATATGCTTTGCATGATATGTATGGCTGAATTTAAATTATAAAGACTTTAAATCCAAATATCCCCATACATTTGAGATATATAATTTCCCAACAAAAGTCAATTTTTTAATGGATTCGACGAATTTAATTCAAGGGCCTAGATTGTCCCACGAAAATTAGTCAACAACTTCTGAGAATTGTTTTTCTAAGAGCCATAAATTGAGATCCGAGAGTCAGATTTGGGAAAAATATACCTCGTTGGAAAGATAATTCGATAAGGAAAATTATGAAATAGGATTTGATGTCTGAAATTGGCCATGATGTGCTTATTAATGGAAATAAAATTCATCTTGGTTTTCATGGTTTGATGATAGATCTACTTGAAACCTCAACTTCTTGAGCTTATAAATTCAAACCCAGAACTCCAAATTGCACTCAAGAGGACTCATTGGAAAGTAGAGATGATTAATATTTCATATAGAATGTTTTTCATGGATAAAATGGAAAATATTTTTCTCGTAAAAGTAAAACACAATCCACTTTTGTAAAAGGTAGTCAACTTGAAATTTTGAAAAGAAATTTTATTAGATAAACTTTATTAAAAGAATAAGTGGGCTCTACCTAGAGGCACAAAATTAAATGACATAAATTAATTAATTATAATTCAATAAAGTAAAAACTAAAAGTGGCTTACTCCAAAAATTAATCGTGGAACGTTCTAGGAAGGAAAACCCTAATTACTTCAAGAACATTGAAAGTTGATTTTGAAAGGGTAAGGGAAGGTGCTATCATAAGGTTGGTAGTCAGAATTTTCTACAAGGTGAAAATTTTGCAAGAAGCAAAGTCCTATATTTATAAGATTCATTGGGATGGACTTATAAAACATGTCTCTCTACATCTTCTTCTTTTCCATTTTTTTCCCTCAAATCTCCATCTAAATCGAGAAGATTTGGGTCAGAGTAGGTCTTTCACTTGAAATATTAATTTATATTGTAACATTTAAGGTACATGGGAGTGACATCCCTACTTATAAAAGTAGATGTATTTCATTTCAGTACATGTAATTTTTTTTTAGACATTGTTGAAGTTGTTTTAATTCTTTTGTTTTAGGCATTATTGAACTTGTCATATTGGGATATTTTTTATAAAAAAATTCACAAATAACTACTTGGGGCATTATAGTAGTGATTTATCAAACTTGAGTTGAAATCATATGATTTCAAATTTCCTTACCATCAAATTTGTTTTTGGGTTGCAATGAAGTAATCATTTACTATTCTTTGAAGAAATTTCATTTCTTCATCTTGAAAAGTTCAGAGCATATTCTGAGTTCATTTTATGTTTCTAGAAAGAGAGAATGCTTGTTGAAAGGAGATTCCAAAAACCTTATGGACATAAATATATTTTGACACATTTTATATTATCTTTTTTTTTTAAATAATCTTATGTATATTTGTATAATTTTATATAAATGTTTTACATTTGTATATATAAACCTTGTTGGAATATCTTTCAGGGTTTTCTCTTTAGCATTCACCCTTTATATTCATTGTAGAACCATACAAATAATCTTCCAACATTTCAACCAAACAGGAGCACCACCTCTAGAAAAATGCAAAGGGATTCATATCCTCGTGTGGTTTCTTTTTGGATCTTGACCAATCTAAACATAAACAACTGCCCTATAACATTTTATGGCTATATTCAACGTAATCACATTCTAAATACCTAGTGAACTTCTGAAGCATTTTCATACCAAGGAATAATGAAATTGGAGCCTCTACATGCTACATATGACTTTACAACACACATTACAAACATCTATTTCAAAGGAATTTATATCTTTATACATCAAGTCACAAGTTGTTCTTAGATTTCTATATGAAAATTAGAACTAAGAGGAACATAATTCGTTTCAAAGGATGTAAATTACAAAAGAAATCATGACAAAATACTAATATTAGAAATTTCATATCACTCCCTAAAATGAATACAATCTTCCCCTAATTATCTTGAAAACATTAGAAAAAGAGGAGTTGTGACAATTTGACAACTTAGACCTTGTACATTGTTTGAGAGATTGACAAGTATTAAAATGATTTTGTATCCATTGTGCCATTTAGAAATAATATACAAGAATCTAAAAAAACATGAAGAGTATTTTCCTCAATATACCACAGAATCATTGATTAGGAAGCATATTGTTATTTGTAGTTGCTACTATAGACATAGAATAATAGCTTTTAGAAATTTACATTTAGCTAATACTAAACTATTTGGAGAAGTATCCTTGTATTTCTTCATTATTGGATTCCAAAATATAGGTAATGAACACAAACATACGCTATATTGTATTTGAGGTGCTCCAATTTATTGAAAATATTCTAATAATAAGATTGTACAATTTTTTAATAGATGTGGCGTTCATTGTTAGATGAAACAATACATTCACTGAAAAAAATATTGAATATAGTTGTGGAAAGAAATTCAACAAATCAATACAAAAGGAAATATAACTATGTAAAGAAAATAAATAGAAATCCAATTGAAAATAACAAGAAGAAATACAAATGTATTTGTATTTAAAACTATATGAAATATTAAGCTGCATCTTCAATGGGGAAACCTCCAACATGACAAAAGATACAAATCTAATGATATTCTCTTACAATTGATTACATAGCTTATACTACAATATATAGTTTCTAATTGACCAAAACCATAACCACGTTGTGGACCTCCATTGGTGAGGACTAAACCACTAACTAGAGGACCTTATTTAATGATTTCACTTACATTTATTGATTTTAGACTCTACTACCCCTTGGGGCCCTATTCCATAAATATGTCCCTCATTATATTAAGTAATAATATATTCCACTAACTAGGGGAGTTAGGGTGGGACCCTAACAAGTTTTCCTTGAGACAAGATCCATGTTGATGCGTATGTTAAGTTGTTTGAATGATGGATACTCAAGGTTTATAATGAATGCATATGTTAAGATGTTTGAATGATGGATTCTAAATGCTTATTATTATTTATAAATTGTTTAGTTAATTTCTTATCGTTATATGTATATGGATGGTTCTTCATTGATTTGGTGTGTAATTCAGTTAGAGAGATAAGATAGTGGCTGTGTAACTAGAAATAAGACTCAATCATATCTTAATACACTTGTAAGATTTATTAATATTTTGTATATGTATTATTTTTTTTTTCAAATAAAAAATGTATTTTTGTTTGAGATAAAACAATATATAATGCTCATGCTCTCTTGGAATAGTAAAAAAATGACCATCTAGATGTATATATATACATAATATTTCACTATATAAATACATCTATAAAGATCCATAACCTTCATAATATAAAGTATACTATCTATCAAGTAATTGAAAACAAACATTAGACTTCACAATAGCATGTACTAGCATATTATAAGTTCAAACTATTGTAAGAATGTAATATGATCATCTGATACTTCTTCCAAGGAACCATAAACCTCATGTAATTCAAGTCCTTCCATTGAGATATTCTTTTCATTCTTCATGTGCTCTCTATAAATATGAGTATATGTGACTCACGCAAAGTAATTAGATATTTCATTTAATTGTTATGCTAGTGGAAGGACAGATTTATTTTGTACTTCAAGGATTCCTTTCATCCAATTTATGCCCATAGAAGAATCACCCATCACTTGAATCTTATCAATCCCTCTATCCAAATTAGATTTAATTAAGTAGTATACGGCCTTGAATCCCCCCTGGTTATTTATTCCTCTTCATATATTACCTTTAACTTGAAATTTGTGTGTCTCTAAAAGATATAGAACAAATCTAACCCCACTAACACAATCTAAGCCTTGAAAAGCTCCATTTAAATATGCACGATATAAACACTTTTCCACCTATACCTTCAAGACAATGCTCTATGTTTTAACCTATGGAATAACTGTATAATATGAAGATACCACATTAACCTGGGTGGTTTCCTGAAAGGTGGGTCTCTTAAAAAAATAGAGTTTCTAGCTATCCATATTCCCCAAAAAGTAAGAAATGGGATGGTCCTAAATAAATTCAAATATTTCTACGTAAATAAAGTATTAAGGAATATATCTAAAGATTCATAATTACAAGGGTTATGTATACCCAAAATATTTAATAACCCCAATCTCAACTCAAACTTCTTGAGAAAAATTACAATGCAAGCAAAAATGTGAATATTTTTACTCACTACACTTGAAAATTAAATAAACAATTGGACCTACTCTATCTCTTTTATGAAAGGCTTCCCATGTTAAAACTTTATTGTTCAAAATGAGATAAATAAATATCTTAAACCTAGGAGGGGCGTTAATTTTGCAAATATTTATCCACCACTAGTTATCGTCACCTGGTCTTGGCTCAAAAAGAGATAAGTATACGAGCCTATGTGTATTATTCCCCCCTACTCCATTCAAATCCCATATTAATTTATCCGGGGAAGTATTCAATATCATATGTTCCTTATTGAGTTATGCTAAAAAGTGATCCCACATTTGGGTTGAATTTCCTTCTAGACCAAGAGCAACTACATGTTTATAACATTGGGACCATAGGGATGTGTTATCTATCCTATCAATCAAAATAAACATACATATTCCAATTACCATTATTCTCATTAGCATGATTGGTCTTATTTTGGGAGGGATATTAATGGGATATTGTTACCATTTTCAATGTCCAAAATCTCCATCTATGCCATCCTCTTCATTGTCATTTCTCAGTAATAAAAATGAGCTCTTCCATCCCTCATTGGAGAATTATTAGTCCTATCATGGCATGGTTACTTATTGGAATTAAAGAACTCTCTTTATCATTGTAGGTCATGTATAATTTTCTCAGGAAGGAATATGTCTCTAACACACCACATTATTGCAATTGCACCCCCTCTTACTTTTGACCCATATCCCACTCTACATTCTAGATAAGATCATATAAGTGGGAAGGATAGACTCATTACCTTCCACTAGTTGGATACTTTTACTATACTCTTCCTTTACTTTCTAATATAGTCCAAGAGAGTTCCTAGATCAATGCATTTATATGAAAGAATAATTTTTGATAGTATCTTCTTTGTGATGGAATTATATAATGAGTTGGATGTTGTGTGTTTACCAAATAGATCTATTTTATTCAACCCCCATTCTCTTGGGTATTTTAGAGTTGCAATCCTATGCCAATTATAAAAATGATTCTCTTTGCAACCATTGAACACTTGCTCAAGAATACTTGTGTGTATATGAGATAGGGTGTGTTAGTATACTAAAATAGATTCTAGAACAAACTTTATTATAACCAATCTACCTACCTTTGAGAGCAACTTGTTGCACCAAAAAAATATTTAGTTTTCAATTTTATATAGTGGTCAATACCAATCTTCCTTTATACTGAAAATTAGGATTAATATTAAATCCCATATATTTAACCCTTCTAACTTGTTTATGTGTTGAGAAGGAAACAATCCTCCAATACCCTAATCTTAAATATCTTCCAAGCCAATTGTATACACTATAAACATATTCTCATTTATTTCCATGCATGTAGGATTATTTTAAAGCTATAAAATGTTCTTGAAACATTGAACCTCCCTTTATACTCCAAAATAGGATAGAAGAACATAATCAGTGAGCAGTAAGTATGTGATTTCCTCAGATATTTCTATTCTAACCCCTTTGATTCTCCTCATTCTCCTAGATTTAATGGATGTTCTTAGTCACCCTGCTACCAAAATAAAGATGTAGGATGAGAGTGGTAATCCATGTCTAATCCTGCTTGAAGGATTAAATAATTTTGATGTTGATTCATTAATCAATATTGAAAAGGAGTAATTATTCATACATCCCATAGTACACTTGGCCAAAGAAAATGATAACCCTATGCCACTTAAGAGAAATTGAAGGTACAACCATGAGACCCTATCATACACCTTAGAAAAATCTAAACTGATCAGTGTTGCTAGCACATGTGAGGTTTTTATAGTTTGTTGTAGCATCCCCATCCTTGAGTTGGGATACGCCACACGAAATTTCCAACTCTGATACAATTGACTTTATAGAAAACTTTACATATGCATAGAATTATACAGTTCTATGTAATTCTAATAGCATATATACTTAAGTATAATTTAAACAACAAATACCCATAACAAAAATGAGATAAATACACACAGAATATTTTAAAAACACACTATGAACACTTATCTTATATAAATAAGCCATCAAGTGCATGCAAACCTCATAATTTCCTCCCATCCATAGACTCTATTTCCATTAACTTTCATCTACAGGTCACCCCCATGCTGGGGCTAAAAATCCACCAAGGAAAATGAATCCTAATCCAAGATAAGGTTTGTTAGTAGCTAAAATTTTGGTGATGTTCTTTCGGATCCATCATAAGAGTGATTTTTAAATTGTTGTGATAGATCAAAAATAAAATCACCAAGGTACGACTGATCGCAAAAGTGTTAGATCTGAAGTAGACAAAGTAATCAGAATAAGGTGCCAACTATGACAGACAACCTACAGTCTCCCATTCCCCACATGCCTGTCCCACCCTAGCAAGTGTGCCCCTTCTATGCTCAATAGTCCTTCGGCTATCCCACTTCCCTTCCAGGGCTTAAACAATAGGTCAGGAATAAAGTCTTAGAGCCCTGGAGTTGTAGCTTCGCACCTTGGGAATAAAATTCCCAATAGATATCTTACCTTGAGAGAATTCTCATGGGCTTGAAAACCCACTTTTTCAATACTCCATGGGCCTAGAAACCCACCTCTTCAGCCTAATTTACCTAGATTACTAGATTAAACTAGATCCTAATCTTTCCAGGTACATGTATAGTGATATTAACAAGCTATTGATGATAGGAGAGTGAGGGAATGAATTATTGATGGAGGACTAATGGAAAATGAACCAATTTCCCCCAAATATATGTGCATGTTCCCAACTTGACACTTGTCATATTGGGAACTACATGCCCCCCCCACACGGACCCCCACATGGTGATACGTTCCCCTTTAGGGACTTACGATAAAATGAGTATCCCATACTTTATACTTTATACTTTAGGAATATTAATAAAATGTTCGTTTGGGCTTAATCCCCCTTACCTTAGCCCCTTTCCTAGACTCTTAGACCCCCTTTACCTTTCTAGTGGAATTTATCTCTCCATACTATTTCTCTCTGGTTAGTTTGCAACACTAGTGTGTTTTCATTAATATCTAAGTGTGATTACATAATACAAAGATAACCTCATTGTAGTTTTAGCCTCTGGCTCTCAAGCCTAATAATCACACAGGAACTTTGGCCTCAAAATACATATATGAAAAGGAACTCTTGTCCTGAATGTCTTGTCTCACCATGTTATAGGTATATTTACATTTACACTACAATTGGGGTTTGGCCTAGGCGTATTACATGTGCAGTCCCTCTTGCGTTGATCATGTAGTGATGCAGGAGCATCGCCAACTCATCAAGCGAGCCAGCACATCAAGCGAAGATCAACTGGATGAACAAACCCAAATTTTTGAAAAGTGCTTTGGGATTGTAGCGCAAGTCTTTAATGAAGCCATTTTATGGAGGCGCATTGTATGTTGTATCAGACCTCGATCCATACGCTCTTGTCTGAAGAAAATAGGAGGCATTTAATAGATTTAATGCAGGTAGATAGGATTTATTTCTAGAATAGACAGTTTAGATATTCAAGAGGGAAAATGGATATAGACACCCTCCTTTGTACATTGTAACATTAGCCTGAGCATTATTGAATAGAAGAATTCAGGAGCAAGGAGAAAAGACCAAGCAGAGAATTGTATGAAAACACCCATGTACAGGCATTTGAATTAATAGAAGAGAGTTATGGTTCAAATTCATAGCTGGTGTTGTTTCTATGTGTATATTGTTCATGTGGTTATGAATGTTTGCTTTCTTTATATGAATTTGCTTTATATATGTTGTTCATGTGATTTCATGGTTTAACCTGAAGTCTGAAGGGGTGATGGAATGAGTTTCAATTGTTTCTCTATCTGAGCTAGGAGATTCCTGCCAGGTGTGCAGTTGAATCCATCTGCAAGGAGTGCGTTGATGAAGGCTCAGTAGTCTAACTCTTGTTCTCATTCACCCAAAAGTGGAAGTGGGTTGTTGAAGCCATGCAAGGAGTGCACAGGTTGAAGAAGAAGTCTCAGTTGTTAACCTGAGCAAAAGGAGGTCAAAGACTGCTGCTGCAGGAAATGCGCAGAGTCGGAAGGATTCAACACGTGGGAAGTTGTTGAATGCCGAGCGGAAGGAGTGCGCATAATTTCCTCTGAAAGAGTCAGAGTGGAAAAGCTCAAGCGGTATAGAACCTTCGTGATATCATTGAAAGGGAGCACAGGAGGTTTGTGTCGAGGAAGGTTCGAGCAGGAGTTGCAAGCGCAGGCTTGGAGAGTAAGCTCGGAGAAGGAACATTTAGATTTCCCAAGAAATCCTCAAGGAGGAGGAATCGACGGTCAGGATTCGCAAAGGAAAACAACGAAATCCCGCCAACTGTTAGATCTCGGGAAAGTTGCATCGGGGTTAAGCCTGAAGGAGCAGAGAATCCAAAGGAGTCGGAAATAGGCATTTTGGGGTTTCCGCATGTAAAGGAATTGATGCATTAGGAATCACGATTTCACGATACCCAATAGAGCGATGGGGAAGTGGTGTCGTGGAGGAGAGAGCTCGCACGTGCATCGGGGTTAGGTATTTCAAGATTCTCGAGGACGAGAAAATCACGACCGGAGAAGTCGTGAAATCCTGAAACGCGATGATCCCACAGTAAAGGTAGTTAAGTGGAGGACAGGTGTCAGAAGGCCATCTCTCATGAGGAGCCAACGCCAAGTGGCATCGGCATATCACGAACTGGGAGGTTCGTGAGTTGGAGCTGTAAGGAATTGCATTCAAAGAGGCGAGGACGCGAGGTTGCGTAAGCATGACAGGAGGGCACCGATGTCTCGGTTCATCGGGACTTGGAAGTTGGGGGACCAGGTGCTAGAGGTCACAAATAGCGAAGGCGCGAGAGAGCCAAAGTCCCGATAAATTGGGTTAAGGTCAGCATTGACTGACAGGTGGCATCGGGAATTGGAGAATCGGAGATCTCGAGGGTGTGAGTTCTATGCATTTCCATTCCGTGAACTTTGAGTTTTCGATAGAGAAGCCCGTGGTCTCGTGGACGCGCAGGTTGCGGGAGAACAGAGTTAGCCGAAGGGAGCTAAGGGGCGCAGAGGTGCCATCGGGGATCAAGAATCGGGGATCCGTGAGAGCAGTGGATCACGACAGCCCGAAGGCCGATTTCCCGATGGGGATATTCCCGACAGAAGGAAGGAACACGTGGGTAAATATCTAATCGGGGTTCGGGGATTTGTGAGACCCGATCTCGTGAGTGCAGGACTCGGGATAGTGCGAGTCCCAATTTCTCAATACGGCCAGGGAGATCATAAAAAGCATCCTGTGGGTGCAGAAAACTCTCGATAAGGGGTTTTGAAGAGAAATTTCAGTTCTTCGGGCCTAGGGAAGTGAAGGTCTTGGTGAGAGCAGGCGTGCCTGGTTGGTGTGTTTGCGTCAGAGTGGTATCGTTTGCATCAAGTTGTATCAGAGCGGATTTCTTGTCTGTATATTTCAGGCAAGAGGACAGAAGAAGAGAAGGAGCTTCTTGATACACATCAGAGTGGTATCTACGAGAAAATATCTCTGTTTTATGTAGCAGAGAAGAAGAGAAAATTTCACCATGCCGCCGAGGAGAGAAAGACAATCACCCGATCTAGAGGATAGGGGAAACCAGAGAGGAAGAGGAAGACAAACACACAATACAGAAATGGAGAGGTAGATACGTGATCTTTGAGTGAGATTAGAAGATATGGAAGCAACGCAGAGACGCACAACCAGTGCTAGAGATCTGAGTGACTCCGAAGGCGAAGTTGAAGCCGAACAACAAGGAGAAGTTGCATCCGAAGATGCAGCCAATGAGCGATTAATTAAAGCTATCGCCCGGATGAGTTCAAAGGCAAAGATGGACATTCCAGTTTGTGAAGGGAGTCTGGATGCAGAAGAGCTTCTGGATTGGATTAGAGCTCTTGACACCTACTTCGATTATGAAGATATCGAAGAGGATAAGAAGGTTAGGCATGCTATCACAAAATTGAAGGGACACGCAACATTATGGTGGGACAAGCTTCAAGCAGAAAGACGTTCCAAAGGTAAACAAAAGATTAAAAGCTGGGATCGAATGATTGCGAAGATGAAGGCAAAATTCATCCCAAGGGATTATCAAATCACACTGTCCAGGAGAATGCAGAACCTAAGACAGAAGTTAATGACTGTAAAGGAGTATACTGAGGAATTTTACAAGCTCAATATCAGAGCAGGTCATCGGGAGAGCGATGATGAAAAAGTTTCCAGGTATATGAATGGCTTAAGATACGATATCCAGGATGAGATGAGTATGACAACCATCAGAACGGTAGAGGATGCATATCAAATGGCGTTGAAAGATGAGGAAAAGCTAAGCCATAAGCCAGCACAACGAGGCCGAGGTAAAAGCCAGCCGAAAGGTAAGTTATTTGCCCAAGATAAGTTCCAGAAATCCAAGGATGACTGGAAGAAGCCTCAGACGAGAACAGAAAGAGGTGGAAGTTCACAGCGAGGCCAGTACACTAAACAACGAAGGCAACAGACAGAACAGAGTGGAGGATACGCTGATAATAACACATTTCTCATACCAGAGGTAGAGGAAGAGGCAGAGGTGGAGTCATCACATGCTACACCTATGGAAAGAATGGACACAAGGCAGTTGACTGTCCAGATAGGAAGAAGGATGGAGGAGAAGCTCACATCGCTGAGGCATAGAGGCAAGATGCTGAAATAGAAGACGCAGAAGACGGAAGGTCGCTGATGATGCGTAAATTTCTCTTAACACCCGAGAAGGAGGTGGAGGGCGCAGCTCAAAGAAATAGACTTTTCAGAACCACATGCAAGACCAAAGATAGGAAATGTAAGGTCATTGTGGATAGTGGAAGCACAAACAATCTCGTTTCAACCGAGATGGTGGAAAAACTAGGACTGGAGACAATTGATCACCCGAGTCCATATAAAGTATCATGGCTACAGAAGGGACCTCACGTAAGTGTCACTAAACAGTGCTTAGTTGACATCAAGATAGGAGGATATAATGATAAAATACTCTGTGATGTTATTCCTATGGATGTATGTCATTTATTGCTAGGCAGACCATGGAAATATGACAGGAACGTAATTCATGATGGGAAAAGGAATACGTATACTTTGGAGAAAAATGGGAGAACACATATGTTACTTCTGATAAAAGATAAGGAGGTGAAACCGGAAGTGAACAACAAGATACTTCTCATGAGTGGGAAAGAACTTCTGGCGGAAGTAAAGAATAAGGAAGATCCACAATTCTTTGTGGTCAGAAAACCAAAAATTGTCTTGACCAACACAAGAGTGGACGATTTGCTGGAAGAAATTCAGGAACTGTTGGAAGAGTTCGCTGACATAGTGGTAGACGAATTACCTCATTCGTTACCGCCGATGAGGAGTGTGAGTCATCATATAGACCTCATACCAGAAGCCAGTTTTCCGAACAAAGCTGGGTACAGGTTGACGCCGCAGTAGAATGAAGAAGTCAAAAGGCAGGTCTAGGAACTATTGGATAAAGGACTGATCAGGGAGAGTTTAAGCCTGTGTGTCATTCCAATGGTACTAAGTCCAAAGAAAGATGGAGGTTGGAGAATGTGCACTGATTCCAGATCCATTAACAAGATAACCATCAGGTACAGATTTCCATTTCCAAGGATGGATGACTTGATGGACTGTTTAAGTGGAGCCAAATTTTTTTCAAAGGTTGATTTGAAAAGCAGATACCATCAGATTCACATGAGGGAATGCGACGAATGGAAAACAACCTTCAAGACCAACGAATGACTGTATGAGTGGCTAGTCATGCCGTTTGGATTGACAAATGCACCGAGTACATTCATGAGGCCGATGAATGAAGTGATGAAGGAATTCATTGTAATAATGAAGCTACAGCAAGAGAAGTTGTTGATCAACATGAGGAAGTCTTCATTTATGAAGACATAACTCATTTACTCGGGGTTTGTCATATCGACAAATGAATTGAAGATGGATCCAAGTAAAGTGGAGGTAATTAAGAATTGGCCATCACCAAGAAATTTTTTCGAGGTGAGAAGTTTTCATGGACTAGCTAGTTTCTACCAAAAATTCATCAGGAATTTTAGTGGAATTAGCGTAGCAATGATGGACACAGTCAAGAAAAGACATAAATATTTTCATTGGACTGAAGAGGCAGAGAAGAGCTTCAATTTGTTTAAGCGAAAGATCACAGAACAACCGGTTTTGGTGTTGTCGGATTTTACGAAGGTGTTCCAGGTGAAATGTGATGCAAGTGGCTTTTCCATAGGAGCGGTCTTGAGCCAGGAGGACAGACCAATTGCTTATTTCAGCGAGAAGATGGATGAGGAAAAATTAAAGTACTCCACGTATGACAGAGAATTTTATGCTATCATATAGGCGTTGAAGAAGTGGAGGAATTACTTGATCCCACAAGAATTTGTTCTTTATAGTAATAATCATGCATTGCAGTTTGTGACTCAACAGGAAAAGTTGAATCAGAAACATGCTAAATGGGTAGAGTATATGCATAATTTTACATTTGTAATTAAACACATTTCAGGTACTGCTAACAAAGTGGCTGATGCTTTGAGCAGGAAGTGTTTGTTATTGCAGGAGTTCCGAGTCAAAACATTGGGTTTTGAAAATCTTAGGGACATGTATGCAGGTGATGCAGATTTTGCAGAGGCATATGAGACAACTGAGAATCTAGTTCTCAGAGACAGAAGCCCATGGATATATTACATGATCCAAAATGGACTATTGTTCAAAGGAAATCAATTATGCATTCCAAATTGATCCATGAGGGAGAATCTGCTAAAAGAAAAGCACAGTGGTGGATTGGCAGGACATTTTGGCTACGACAAGACATTTGCAAAGCTAAGAGAAGCATACTTTTGGCCAGGAATGCGGTCGGAAGTCAAGAAGTTCGTTGACAGGTGCAGAATTTGCCAGCATTCAAAAGGTGGAAAGCAGAATGCAGGATTCTATCAACCATTACCCATACCCAAGAGGCTGTGGGATGAAATCAGCATGGATTTCGTACTGGGATTGCCTAGGACGCAAAGAGGACATGATTCGATCTTTGTGGTGGTTGACAGGTTTTCCAAAATGGCACATTTTATCCCATGTCAGAAGACCAGGAATGCAACTCACATAGCAAATTTGTTTTTCAAGGAGATCGTTAGACTTCATGGTTTACCCAGAAGTATAGTATCGGACAGGGATACAAAGTTCATTGGACATTTCTGGAGGACACTCTGGAAGAAGATGGGAACTAATTTGATGTTTAGTTATGCCTATCATCCTCAGACGGATGGGAAAACAGAGGTCATAAATAGAAGTCTGGGAGATTTATTAAGAATCTTGGTGACAGAGCACCATAGCAGCAGGGACAATGTGTTTCCACAAGCAGAGTTCGCATACAACAACTCAGTGAACAAGAGCACAGGAAAAAGTCCATTTGAAATTGTATATGGTAGGCAGCCAAGAGGGGTATCTGAATTGAGGGATTCAGAGCAGATAATGACTAAGAGTGAAAATGTTGAAGAGTTCGCAGAGGCGATGGAGGAACTTCACAACAGGGTGAAGGAGTGATTGTAGGAATCAAACCAGGAATATAAGCACAGAGCGGATCAACATCAGAGACAACTTCAGTTCGAAGTTGGGGATCTATCTCTGGCACATCTAAGGAAGGAGAGGTTCCCAAGGGGAACATACAACAAGATGAAAATGAAGAAAATTGGACCATGCAGAGTCCTAAAGAAATTGGGAGAAAATGCTTACGAGATTGAATTGTCGGATGAGATCGGAATATCTCCGACATTCTATGTCTTAGAATTATATCCATATAAGGTTGAGGAAGCAGGAGCTGGAAATGACGAACAACCAAAAATTCAGTGGCAGAAGCAGATGCCGATTTCCGAAAAGCCACAGATGGAGCGTATACTTGATAAGAGAGTGAGAAAAAAGACCAGGCGGAAGCAGTATTTTGAGTATCTGGTCAAATGGAAAAACCATCCAGTGGAAGATGCCAGCTGGGAGACATAAGCAGTGATTCAGAAGCATGGATAGACCGTGCAGGAGCTCATGGATAGGAGCCCATGAAAGTTTTCAAGCCAAGGAGAGTGATGCAGGAGCATCGCCAACTCATCAAGCGAGCCAGCACATCAAGCGGAGATCAGCTGGATGAACAAACCCAAATTTTTGAAAAGTGCTTTGGGATTGTAGCGCAAGTCTTTAATGAAGCCATTTTATGGAGGCACATTGTATATTGTATCAGACCTTGAGCCATACACTCTTGTCTGAAGCAGATAGGAGGCATTTAATAGATTTAATGCATGTAGATAGGATTTATTTCTAGAATAGGTAGTTTAGAGATTTGAGAGGGAAAACGGATATAGACACCCTCCTTTGTACATTGTAACATTAGCCTGAGCATTATTGAATAGAAGCATTCAGGAGAAAGGAGAAAAGAGAAAGCAGAGAATTATATGAAAACACCCATGTACAGGCATTTGAATTAATAGAAGAGAGTTCTGATTCAAATTCATAGCTAGTGTTGTTTCTCTATGTATATTCTTCATGTGCTTATGAATATTTTCTTTCTTGATATGCATTTGCTTTATATATGCTGTGCATGTGATTTCATGGTTTAACCTAAAGTCTGAAGGGGTGATGGAATGAGTTTCAAATGTTTCTCTATCTGAGCCAGGAGATACCTGCCAGGTGTGCAGTTGAATCCATCCGCAAGGAGTGCGTTGATGAAGGCTCAGTAGTCTAACTCTTGTTCTCATTCACCCAGAAGTGGAAGTGGGTTGTTGAAGCCGTGCAAGGAGTGCGCAGGCTGAAGAAGAAGTCTCAGTTGTTAACCTGAGCAAAAGGAGGTCAAAGACTGCTGCTGCAGGAAATGCACAGAGTCGGAAGGATTCAACGCGTGGGAAGTTGTTGAACGTCGAGCGCAAGGAGTGCGCATAAGTTCCTCTGAAAGAGTCAGAGTGGAAAATATCAGGAGGTATAGAACCTTCGTGATATCGTTGAAAGGGAGCACAGGAGGTTTGTGTCGAGGAAGGTTCGAGCAGGAGTTGCAAGCGCAGGCTTGGAGAGTAAGCTCGAAGAAGGAACACTTAGCCTTCTCAAGAAATCCTCAAGGAGGAGGAATCGATGGTTAGGATTTGCAGAGGAAAACAACGAAATCCCGCTAGTCGTTAGATCTTGGGAAAGTTGCACTGGGGTTAAGCCCGAAGGAGCAGAGAATCCAAAGGTGTCAGAAATAGGCATTTCAGGGTTTCCGCATGTAAAGGAATTGATTCATTAGGAATCGCGATTTCTTGATACCCGATAGAGCGATGGGGAAGCGGTGTCGTGGAGGAGAGAGCTCGCACGCGCATCGGGGTTTGGTATTTCGGGATTCTCGAGGACGAGAAAATCACGACCGGAGAAGTCTCGAAATCCCGAAACGTGACGATCCCACAGTAAAGGCAGTTAAGTGGAGGACAAGTGTCAGAAGGCCATCTCTCGCGAGGAGCCAACGCCAAGTGGCATCGGCATATCGCGAACTCGAAGGTTCGTGAGTTGGAGCTATAAGGAATTGCATTCAAAGAGGTGAGGATGCAAGGTTGTGTAAGCGTGACAGGAGGGCACCGGTGTCTCGGTTCATCGGGACTCGGAAGTTGGGGGACCAGGTGCTGAAGGTCGCGAATAGAGAAGGCACGAGAGAGCCAAAGTCCCGATAAATTGGGTTAAGGTCAGCATTGACTGACAGGTGGCATCGGGAATCGAAGAATCGGTGATCCCGAGGGCGTGAGTTCTACGCATTTCCATTCCACGGACTCTGAATTTCCGATAGAGAAGCTCGTGGTCTCGTGGACACGCAGGTTGCGGGAGAACAAAGTTATCCGGAGGGAGCTAAGGGGCGCAAAGGTGCCATTGGGGATCGGGAATCGAGGATCCGTGAGAGAAGTGGATCACGACAGCCCAAAGGCCGATTTCCCGACGGGGATATTCCCGACAGAAGGAAGAAACATGTGGGTAAATATCTCATCGGGGTTCGGGGATTTGTGAGACCCGATCTCTTGAGTGCAGGACTCGTGATAGTGCGAGGCCCGATTTCCCGATACGGCCAGGGAGATCAAAAAGAGCATCCTGTGGGTGCAAAAAACTCCCGATAAGGGGTTTTGAAGAGCAATTTCAGTTCTTCGGGCCTAGGGAAGTGAAGGTCCTAGTGAGAGCAGGCGTGCCTGGTTGGCGTGTTCGCGTCAGAGTGGTATCGTTTGCATCATGTAGCCTCAGGTAGTTGGTGCCCCTCCATGAATTGAAACTGCTCAGGTGAGATTATTTATGATAGGACAAACTTCAGTCTAACTACAATGACCCTGGAAGTTATTTTTTGAATGAAATTTTAGAGGGATATAGGCCTAAAGCCATCAAAAAAATTATGAGTAAAATAAACTTTTTGGATGATAGGAACAAAAGAGGAATTAAAACATAAAAGAACTCTCCTAAAAGTTCTCATTTCTTCAACCACTCTTAGATGGTCCTCACCCAACATGTCAAAAAACTCAATATAGAATTCCATACTCTAGCCATCTGGGCCGAGACTTCTATATTTCTTAACCGAATTAAGAACATAAGGAAGTTATTCCCATGTGACCACCCTATAAATCATCTCATTCTCGACCAATCCAACCAATCTAGGATAGTATGATGTTATCTTAAGAATTTTTTCTATGTTTTCTCTATCTTGTTCTTTAAACACTTAGTCAAAAATGGTGTACTCCTAATAACCCATATCCTAATTTTTTTTTAAACTTCCTCTCTTCCCAATTGGTTAGTTCGCAAATTGTATTAACATTCTTTTTTTGATTGGCAAAGTTTTGAAAAAAAATGGTATTTTGATCCCTTATTTCAATCTAGGTAGTCCTATTATTGAGCCTCCATCCCCTTTCCCTGTATAGAAGTAACTTTTCCTTTTTCTACTCCAAATCCTTCCAAATGACCTTATCGCCATCATTGAGAGGACATGTAAAGATATTATAAAAAATTTAATCCAAGTTCTCTATTCCACATTATGCTTAACTCTTTTCAAATACTTTACAATTTGTTTACAAGAAGTGCCCTTCTATGAAGGATCATACGTCAACCAATTTACCTTCACCCGATAGTGAAACTGCACCTTGCTTTTCATGGACTAAACTTCAAAGGATCTCTCGACTTTGAATCATTTTTATCCAATTCCAAAACAACTGAAAAGTGATCTCAGTATCTATTGAATCCTACTCATGACCAATACATCTCAACCTTATGTAAAAATTCCAAATGGACCAAAACCTATCAAGTCTCTTGAAAACACAATATTCCCCTAATTTATTATTACTCCAAGTTAGCTTAAACTTAATATTCCACTCTAGCACTGGATCCCATATTTCCATTCTATCCAAGGTAATATTCAAAAACCCCAATAATGAGGTTGACTCAAAATCAAACAATTTTTCCCATTAAATTTGTTTACCCTCGGAAGGCCTATACACATTTAGTGACAATAGAGTCAAACAAAAGCTTTTACTATACACCTTTGTCAAGACCTAAATGAATACATAAATAATTAATAAGGGAACCCAAATGCATGTATGTGGACCCCTTGTCGACTATCACTCTGATGTTGTAATACTTTTTTTTTATTTTGTTCTCTTTTAACTACTTTTTTTTTTGAGACTGATCATTGTTTTTTAAATAAACACATGTTTTTTCAATAGAACAGTCACAAGAATAAAAGCTACATTCTATTTATTTTCCTTAATTAGAAAATTGCGAATATTATGTTGATTTAAAAAAAAAAATTGGCTACCTTGCTCAGGAATCCTCTAAACCTAGACCTGGAGGAGAACTGAACCGCAGCAAGATTTTTCAATAACATCCTTATTTTTTCATCTATCCAACAGGTAAGACAATAAATATAATTGATAAGATTAATGAAAAATAATTTGCTAGGTTAAAACATTTTCCGGAAGGGCGGATAGGAGCTCCATCGGGAAATGAATCAATTTCTTTTCCGCTATTGGTAATCAAATAAAAAGTTTGAAACTATAATATAATATTGGCCTGGTTTAAACATTCGATTTTTTTTGAATTTTTTCATGAGTATTCTGTCAAACAAATTTATTTGAAATCATTATTTTCAATTTTTTAAATTATATTTTGGAATGTTATTTAGCAACTTCAAATTTTTTTAGGGCATTCAAATTATACAGACTAGATTTTAGATCAGTCAAATCTAGAGTTCAACAAATTTTAATCAAATTTGAAATAAAATTGATTGGAAATTATACACTAAAAAACCAAACGTTTAAACTATGCAAATAAGATATTTCTCTCTGAACGTCATCCCGTACAGCACGGACTTCCATTTGTGTGATGTCATTGATGGCATGACTGTCATGAGTTCTGGAAGCAATTGGTGTAAACGTATTACGGAAAATAAATTACAGTAGTCGGGGTAGTCGTGTCTGATAGCTGAATTTAAAATAAGAGTGTTGCTGCATACTTTAGCATATGCTGCTGGCATATGCCGGGATCCTTTGAATCTCCATGTGACGCCAAAAGAGAATGCAGGCTGAAGCGTCGATGGGAAAGCTAAACGAATATTTTAATCTTCGCGGATCCATGTCGAATATGGACATCGGGCGTGGATGCCGACACTTGTGAAACAGTTGATGATCTGATTATCTTGTTCTTCGAAGGCACACTAGTTGTGGGTGCTTTTAGACAAAATAAATTACAATATATACAGGCATCTGCTTTAGCATATGCTCTTGGAATATCCCGAATCCAATAACCTCTTGAGGGCATTCTCAGAGGAATCATCCGGCGGGGTTTCGATGGCCCTCCAAGTGAAGCCATTTAACACAGCCAGGCTGGAGCTTCATCATCTCTTCACATCTATATCCGTTTTAGGCTAAAACCTAAAATCGTTTCTCTGCTTTTTCTGTGAGTTTATTAGGGTTCGGTTTTAGGCTAAAACCTAAAATCGTTTCTCTGCTTTGTTCTGTGAGTTTATTAGGGTTCTCAATGCTTAGAATTTTACTATATGCATTTCCTTATTCCTTCCTAATTCTCCTTTAAACTCATATAATGCTGTTTTATTTTCTTTGTTCATTATGATTTTCAACGCTGAGTTTGTTTGGACTCTCTTTATAAAATAACCCTTACAGCTGACTTAATATGGTATTCATGTGAGCAGTAATTGCGACGATGGAGTTACGTCTGATCCGAAAGCTTCGGTGGCTGAAGATTGAAAATACTTGGAAAGTATTTCGTTATATCAGGGGATTCTCAGCCAGCTAGTTCCGCTGGTATTTATGGAGAGCCGGACATAGCTCTAGCT
>ML776604.1:232186-271028 GCA_009831015.1 Picea engelmannii
CTTTTAAACCAATCTTCTCTTAGTATTTAAATTCCTTCCTTTAACAACTAAAACTCACCATTTAGGAATCATCCTTTTTCAACTGAACGTACTATTTTTGCAAACATTCCTTTTATCACTAAATTATAATAAATAAATAAATTCTTTTTCAACTACTCGTTTATAATTAGTAATTGAAGACAAGACTTGCTAATTGGTCCAGTAATAATTGATGACAGCAAATGAAGACAGTAATAGAAATGGAAGACAGTAATTGAAGACAGTGAGCTATGATAAGGAAAGTCAATTTCGCCAGGAAGATTGCGAATGGAAGTTTAACCTGCGTAGAAGGGAATTTAACCAATATCTACAACAGAATGGGTTAACCCAATTAGCAATAAATATAAAAAATTTAAAATTATCATTGTCAACAAAGGGAAAATATTGATTCACTCAATCAATTTCTAACTAAATAATTGACAGCAGACTCATCCAGCTCAGAACTCAAAGCGCAAATTGTTGCATATAAAAATAAATTGACTGAAGGGTAAATCCCAGACTAAGATACATGTGAGTTACTGTCTAAAAAGAAATATAGGTATCGCTGCAATAGGGATAATGCTCGATGCTAGTCAAGTAAAGGAGAGGGGACATGGTCGTATTTATGGAACATAGGGATTTACTTCTGGAAAGAAAGGTAGTAAAAGAGATGCAGAAGGTAATGGAGGATGTGCCCAACCTCAGAGCTATGGCCATCCTAACCTCGGGCCATTCCAATCAAGCTATCCCACATTACACCTTACACAAACATAGGGGTGTAATTGTGCTATATCGGAAAAAATGCCAGGAAAAACGCGGTGGCCAACAGGAACCAATCCATCCTTGGAACAAAGCAAAATCGCGGTGTTTTCTATAATAGGTTACTCGCAACCAACAGGGAAAACATTGTCACTTCAGAATAGAAAAACGCCTTACAATTTAGTGATGAACCACACCGGTATAAGTTGAGGGACGTGGATCTTCACAGTGATATCACAGAGAGTCTAAACCTCAATTAAAACAAATTGCTAAGGTATTTTTTAAACGAAAATGACAATCCATTTCACTTGATAAAAAAAATTGATTTGGGTTGCATGTGAACAGTTCAAATCCAAGACGCCCAGCCTCTGAAAACAGTTGGAAACAAAACATTTTTCTTTCTCAGACGCAAATATAAAAGAAGACAAGACATCAATAAAACATTTTTCCATTCCAGGGTACCGTTGTAAAAATTGCAGACCTGGAATCAATCCTTATTATTGCCAAATTACAAATAAATAAATAAAAAACATGAAACCAAATGTTTTTCTATTTTTCTCCATTGCTATAACCCCAATACAATGTAGACATCTGTAGGAGAATGCAAGGATATAAACAGGAAGGATCACACAAAAGGCTAAATCAAGGATTCCATTGGCAGAGAAAAAAAAACTAAATGAAAACTCGACTCCTTACTGGTCATTCGACAAAAATGAAATCGAACTCTCAACAATTAAAACACCTGGATGGGCTTCAGGCTACCATAACCCTTAACTATATACATTCAACCAAGAAGAGTGTAGGCGATGACTACAGGGTGAAAAGGAAAAGCAGTAGAAGATCGCAACAAGAAACAAATCAATCGAAAGAGGGCACAATACAATCAACCAGAAAAGAACAATCCAGAGGGGTAGACGGCTGACAAAAACTTCCTTCACTCGCCATCCTTGCACAGAAAAGAAGGGCATTGAGATCCATAGGTATTTTAATGCTAAGGCGATGACCGTAGATCAGGCTCCTGGTCAACTGCTCAGGTGAGGACTGGTGAGCTAGGGATGACGGCTAATAGCCATGAAGGTCGCAATCGCACACAACTAGGTGGTCAATACATGTGGGTAAACGAAGGCCATGAGAGTCAACAATCGTCTATCTAGAATAAGAAAGTTTCATTCATCAATCTAAATATCCAATCTATTTACATAATCAACATGCAGATCCAATCATAAAACCTACAACATCTATTATACAATGAAAAGAGAGTATCATTGCCTGATCGCCTTCTCTGAGTGACGTCGGCATGCTCCATGCGATTCTCGCTCGCCGACTGTCGAGACTTCACCGGTACCTCCCAGCCAATGCTAGGGGTACTCTTCTTCACCCTTAGCCCCCCAAGCTGCAAAGGGGCCACACACACTATCCAGATATTTCGCCTAGCTCCTAGCTCGCCTCGCAAGGTCGAGCTACCACTCCTCTCTGAGTTGGGTATCCCAACTCCCACAAGTAAATTAGTCAAGCAGATAATTCTGCAGCATAACGTTACGCAAACAGAAGATCCCCCTTTCCTCCTCCTCCTTCATTCATTTTATAGAGTTTTGAACTTCCCTTCTTTCTTAAATCTCATTTAATTAAAGTTTTAAAAATAAATTCCTAAAAATTCTTCTCCGTACAAGTGTCACCCATCCCCTTCATTCCTCCATTATTTAATTTCTTTAATTAATTAATTGTCTTATTTCCCTCACCCACCTAGAGTTACTCCTAGAATCACTCCTAGGTGTCCCCAAATTCCCTTACATGTTTTAAAGGCTTTCCTTATTATGAAATTGTTAAGTCAATTTAAAATTAGAAAGCTCTTAAATGGTAGTTTCTTTACTAAGTTGACTTTCCGCTTTTTCCCTTAAGTTCCCCTTTTTCCCTTTTTATGTTACCTCTTTTCCTACTTTCCTAAAAAAATTATTTTCCATCTTTCCCCTTTTAAATTAGAACCCAAAAAGGCAGGTGTGGAATTTAACCCCTTTTCCCTTTTCTTATTTAATTAGTATACTTTAATTTATTAATGTAATAAAACAATAAATTCCCTTTTTAATTTTTAATCCAACATAATTTATTTTTTTATGAATAAATTAAATTTCTTACTCCCTTCATGTTACAAAGTTTAACGAAGATGATAATAATTATTTAAGTTTTTTTTATTTTTATTATTATTATTATTATTATTTTATAGAAGAAAAATTTTTACCACTTGTGTAATTTAGACTTAGGCCTTAATTTTTGTATTGGGTGACATTGAATTAGGGAATTTGTTTTAAGAATACTTAATCCGTTATTCATCCTAAGGCCATCTAGGTTCATTCCTCTATCATCAAAAACGTGACGTGCCCTTTAGGACGCACTAGGTGCTCCAAGGGTTGTACTGGCCTCATCTGTTCCCTTGCGCGATGTTCCTTGCAGGAAACACTATGTGCTCCAAGGCTGTCACTCGCCGCTCTCCATTTTTCTTGCGCAACGTACCCTTCAGGACACATCGTGTGCTCCAAGGGTGCCACTCACCTCTTGACTGACTTGGTAGACATCAATAACCCTTGGAGTCAATAATCCACCATGTGAACTTGTGGAAGACTAAGGGCCTCTAGGGAATAAGGCCCCCACCTTATTGCGCACCCCTTAGAATCATCGTGAGCGACTATTGCAGTCTTCCCTCATGACATCGTGGGTCCTCTCGAACTAGGTAATCGTTAACCTACAGTTCGAGCCATGGTGGGAGTGCTAGTAGGCTATGGCAAAGATACTATCCACACCTCTCCCTCAACATCTCTGATAGTCATGCATGACCCCTTTACTCCATATGTGAGTTTGGCTGGAAAGCTATCGTCAGCCTACATCATCAAAAAATCATGTGAGAACATATCCATATCATATCATCTAGTCAGATGCACTAATATCACAGTAAAACAATCAAACCCCAATGGTACACTGCCCGACTCGATCCGGAGTCCAAGGGGTTCCATCGATGCCTCGGCATCTTCTAGGTCAGTAATCCTACACACTCAGTAAAACTGAGTCAATAGCACCTGTCTATGTCAATGCAGTAAAACAACATGTCATCAACCCATAATGCCTCATAATCAAAATCAAAAGTTTTAATAGAATTATAATCTAGATCACTTGTGAGCAAGTGTCCTCAAAGAATAAGTTCGCTCAATGTGCCAGATCGGGATGTTACATACACCCCTCTTTTTCTAAACTTCGTCCCGAAGTTTCACAGTATAAATGTTGAAATAAAGTGTATCACAGTATCATATGTCGATCCATCAAACAAAAATGGAAACTGCTGGCACATATCATATGCATCCTCCCAGGTCGCCAAGTGAGGACTATAATTGTCCCACTGGACCTTGACCTGATTTATTGCTCGATGTTGTAGTTGTTGAACGTGATGATCCAAGATGCGGACCAGCTCAGGGGTGAGCGCTCCCTCATCCGATACCTGCAAGGAACTCATGTCAATAACATGTGTAGGATCACTAATATAATGTCTCAAAACAGATACATTAAAAACATTGTGCATACGCCTCAAAGAATCAGGCAAGGCTAGTCGATAGGCCACGGGCCCCTTTCTCTCCACGATCTCTAAAGGGCCCATGAACCTAGGAGAGAGTTTAGATCCCTTCCTAAACTTGATCGAACTCTTATGTGGTTTAACCTGCAAGAAGACTCGATCGTCGACCTCGTAACTACGGTCCACACGGTGTGCATTGGCATAACTCTTCTGTCGATCCTACGCTTCTTTGATCCTTTGCCTTATTGTTTACTATCCTCAAGCCAATCCCAACTCAAAGGCGTTCGACAAGGTCTCCCATAAAGAAACTCGAAAGGCGCCATATTAATGATGGTCTGGTAACTATTGTTGTAAGCGAATTCTACCAGTGGAAAGAATTCTTCCCAATGTATTTATTGGTTCATTCGTTCGGTCTACCCATCAGTCTCCAGGTGATACGCAGTACTAAAGTTAAGTTGGGTTCCCAAGGCCTCTTGGAAACTCATCTAAAATCATCCAATAAACACTGATCCTTGATCGGATATAATCCTCTTAGGCATGCCATGCAGTCTCACAATCTCACTAAAGAAAACTATAGCTATATCAGGTACCTGATACGTCGTACGCACAGAAATAAAGTGAGAACTCTTCATCAGAGTGTCTACTACTATGAAAATCGAGTCATGTTTCCTTGCCATCAGTGGCAATCCAACAATAAAATCTATCGAAATAACCTCCCATTTCAATTCCAGAATAGCATGTGGTTGTAGTAATCCTACTAGGTGTCTATGTTCAGCCTTTGCCTGCTGACATTCTAGACATCTGGCCACATAATTGACTATGCCTGCCTTCATTCCCTTCCAGAAGAATAAGGGTTTAAGGTCTGCCCTCATCTTTGTGACTCCCGGGTGAGCCATGTATACTTCTCTATGAGCCTCGCTTAGGATCAACATCCTCAACTCGTTGTTTGGTGGTACATAGATCTAACCTTTAAACCTCAATAAACCATTTCTATCAAATGAAAATCCCTCAAATCATGGTACCATCATTGTTTTTTGTGCGATAAAAGCCTCGACCTCTTTGTACCAGTCATCGTCACACTGTAAAGTTAGGATCTTTTCACATAGATCCATCTGAAGAGGGAACATCGAAAATATGCATGGTCTCCGACTCAATGCATCCACCACTCGGTTCACTGTTCCTTTTATATAGGTAATCTGAAAGTCATACTTGCCAAGAAATTCTGACCAACGCCATTGTTGCATGTTCAAGTCTCTTTGCGTAAAAATGTGTTGTAGTCCACAATGGTCAGTATTTAGTTCAATTTTTTGTCCAACAAGGTAGTGTCTCCAAACCTTCAAGGCATATACAATGGCTAACAACTCCAAATCCTGCGTCACATAGTTCTCCTCGTGCCTTCTCAGTTTCCTCGAAATGTAAGTAATCACTCATTTGTCTTGCATCAAGACTCTGCCTAAGCCTTCCTTGGATGCGTCAGTGCATACCAGGAAGTCCACATCCATGTCTAGGACCTTTAGTATCAGTGTTGTTTTCAACAACTCCTTGAGCCTCCGAAATTATTCCACGCATTTCTTGGTCAAAACAAAGTTTTTTGTTTTTCCTCTGCAATTCCGTGATCGGATTTGCTACCTTTGAAAATCCCTCGATGAACCGTCGGTAGTATCCTGCTAAACCCATGAAGCTACGTACTTTCGATACATTCATCGACGTAGGCCATTCCATAATAGCCTCAACCTTTTCTCGATCCACGATGATGCCTTTGTCGGAGACGAAATTCCCTAAGTAGTGAATCTTTGATTGATAAAAAGAGCATTTGGACAACTTCCCATACAGTTTTTTCTCTCGCAGGAACTGTAGTACCAAGCGCAATTTCTCATCATGCTCCTCCATTGTCCGAGAGTAGATCAAAATATCGTCAATGAATACTTGCATGAACTTGTCCAAGCACTCGCGGAACACCCCATTCATCAAACTCATAAATACCCCTGGGGCGTTTGTCAGTCCAAATGGTAAAACAGTAAATTCGTGATGTCCAAACCTCATATTAAAGGTGGTCTTAGGGACATCATCCTCCTTGATCTGTAACTGGTGATACCCTGATCGCAAATCGAACTTGGAGAACACCGTCACACCCTTCATTTGATTGAAGAGATCATCAATTATCGGCAACGGATATTGATTCTTGATCCTGGCCTTGTTCAGTTGACAGTAGTCAATGCAAAGCCTCCATGATCCATCCTTCTTTTGTATGAAAATAACAGGCGCACCCCACGGTGACACGCTTGGATGTATCTGTCTCAAGTACAACAACTCCTTCAGTTGCATTTTCAACTCTTGTAACTCCAGAGTCGACATCCAATAAGGCATTCTTGCTATCAGTTTAGTCCTCAGTTTTAAGTCTATTGTAAACTCCAATTCCCTCTCTGACGACATCCCAGGTAACTCCTTCGGAAACACATCCACAAACTCTCTCACCAATGGAACGTGTTCTAGACCTTCCTCTACTCCCTTCTTGTTTAACGCAAGGATCACATAAAGCTTGCACCCTTTGCGCATTCTCTTCCGAAGTTGCAAGGAAGAGATGAACCTCAGGGAAACTCCTTGGTTCCATCCTACAATCACACGTCTCTATCCCTCATCATCGACCAAGCTCAACCATTTTGTCTTACAGTTGAGTATCGCCTCATGTGATTCCAACCAGTCCATACCAATTATGACATCATAATATTCTAATATCATGACATATAGGTTGTCCCTTATGACAAACTCTCCCTGTTTAAGGATACAACCCGTAACCTTTCCTCCAACCTTCTATTTGGCTCCTGAAGCCATCTCTACGAAGCTAAACTCATCATGTCCAATTGCCTTTACCTTAATCCTTTTTAGTGATGCACTAGAAATGAAACTCTCGGTAGCATCGGGATCTATCAAAATACTAAGGGTATGGTCAACGACAGTACCTGTCGTCTCGAGCACAGTCGACTGGTGCTTTGCCTGGTGGTTATTCACTGCTGCATGAATCCTATGGGCCTTCCCATATCTCCCATGGTAGTGGGTCTGGATCATCCAGACGCTCTAGTCCTCTCCACCAGACAATCACATTGGTAGTGTGGCTCCCCACATGTCTAACACCCCTTCTTCGGCCTAGTAGTCTTGGTACCCGAAGTAGAAGATGACGTCCCACTGGCTAGGAACCTTGGTATGTTCTGTTGAACATGCCTAAACTATTGTTGCTACAGGCGACGCTGCTGCTGATGTTGTGGTCCCCGATAAGATGTCCGCTACTAGGGCATCAATCGTCGAGGTGTAGTGAAAGTGGATCCCCTCTGGAAGCCACGATATCTCGACATATGTCTAGCTGGTGTCTGATGTTGTTGTGATCCAGATGAAACATGCCCTGCTGGTCTCGTTGGAGTCCTGGTCTGATCCCCGTTGATAAGATCCTCCTCTATTATGAGGGCCTTCTAGACAACATCATGCAAGGTTTGAGGCATCAAAATCCTAACCTTTTCACGTAGGTTGTCATTAAGGCCAAACACGAACCTGTTGACCTTAAGTTTCTCAGTGTTAAGGTGTGGAGCATACCGGAGCAGCTCCATAAAATGAGCCTCGTATTCAAGCATCGTACGACCTCCCTTTCGTAAGGTGTTGAACTCATTGAGCTGAGGCTCAATGAATTCCTCTGAAAGGTACCTCTCTCGGAACCGTTCCCATGACACGTCTTCGATGGCCATGTTCAACTACAGTAGGAGCATCTTCCACCATAGAAGAGTGCTCCCCTTCATTTGAAAGACCGCCATGTAGACCTTCATGTTGGAGGTATAATCATGGAGTGTGAATCACATCACCATGTTCTCCAACCATGCCTCGATAGCTGCGTCGTCCGGGACACCAAAAAACTTAGGAAATTTGACCTTCTCAAGTTCACGGTGAATGCTACCAGTACTTACCTGAGCGCATGGTGGAACCTCAGCGGGTGCCAGTGCCTTGGCCTCATCTCGGTCCAAATGGCTGATCAGTGGCTTAGACATGCGCTGAAAGGATCTGATCATTCCAACCACATCACTAATTGCTATATGCTCCTATATGAGAACCTACTCGTCTCCCTGGGGGTTAGACCCCTTAGGCGTGGATGCTACAGGAGGCATCGTGCCTCCTCCCCTAGCACCCTGTCATCTGCCTCCGCGGCGTCCTCTAACCATGATTACCTGCACGCACACAGGTCAACTCGATTAGAAACAGTATAATCAAATGATATCAACAAAAGCCATAGCAATCCCATGGCGTGGGTTGAACCAGCTCTAATACCACATGTAACTACCCTCCCGTTTAGTTACGACAGCAAGCCTCACATAACAAGTGCAAATTTTTTTTTGTGTGTGTGTGTAGAAGGGTAATAAGGACATTATACTCAACGTCGCCACACAATGACAAACATGACACATGCAACTCATGTGACAACAACATAACGACCTAAGAATCACATGAACAACTGGAAGCAATGGACGACAATAAACCGATGAAAAATAAGAATGACTACCTGCTCGTCCTACCCTGCAATGGTTAGGACCTCCAGGAGACATAAGCAATGCTCAAGCCCAGGTTCCCATCGATTTTGACCATTTAAGGTCTCAAGGCTGGCGACTGTTCTGAGGAACAAGAAGGTGTCTACATGTCCCCTGACATAAGCAGACCAAACCTACTAAGCTAAGGACAATCATCCTAACACTCCCAACACACTGAAAATTAATTACCCAAGCCACTAGAAACCCTTATAGTGAGCAAAACCAAACACATTTGAGTGTTTACAAAACCAAGTACCAACATTAAATAATGATAAACAACAATCAACCTCAATGGGAAGCGCAACCTGAAAATGACTTCGTCAACTACCCAATCATTAATCAAGGCTAGATGTTCAATATCTATTGTAGTGTCCCCAAGGCCGAGCCCCGTTACAGATCATGTTACATACAAAGAATTGTAAATATGTTCTATAGGCTGGTGAGCCAAGTTTTGTATAAGCTGTAGGCTTATGAGTTTTGTTAGGCCAGGGAGCCTAAGTGTTGAAGGCCAGGAGCCTATTGATATACTTGTATGTATGCAGGTCAATTAATAAAATATAAAATACCACCAGTGCAGACCGACCATGATGAAAGAGTGATGGGGGACTAAGCGTCCATAGAATGGGCAAGGGATCAGGGGCTGGAAGGTGGGAAAGGGGCTGATGAGGAGCCTAGGGGGCTTAGGCCTGGAATAATATTTTATTATTATTCCTAAAAATCCATGTTCACATTATTTTATCCTAAGTCCTTTTGAAGGACCCGTGATTCCCCAGGTGGTGGGAGGAAGGCGTACGGATGGAACGCATGTAGTTCCCAGGGTGACAAGTGTCAACCCTAGTGCATGCAAATATAAGCCTTGAACTGAACCATAGGTGGGGGACTCTCCTCCATTCTGAACCGAATCTCTGTGTGTGGAACCAGTACGACCTCTGCTGGATATCCAGATTCATCTTAGAACCCCGTTAAGAGGCTTTGCCAGACGAAAACTATGTTGACCCTGTCCAGAGCTGTGAGTTGTCTGTTCTAGTCAACCCGGAAATGCATTCCTGAACCAGAATTCCCTATGCTGAACTCGAGTGGAAGCATCCTGTGATTGTATGGGAAAACCGAGCTAACCTGTGCATGAAGCCTGCTCCTAAATCATCATCGTGAGATCATCCTGTGATTGTCGAGCCAGTTGTTGGAAGGATTTGTCTGTGTTTCCTGTGGATTGTTGTGACCACGCAGTACTGGACTGCGTGAGGCTTGTTGGCCTGTGAGCGACTCCTCCAGGTGAGGGAGTGCGCAGAGGGAGAAGAGGACTCCTGGAAGGAACCCTGTAGCTGCCATAGAGCCTGGAGAATTCTGGTCCGGCCTGTTCCTGTAACCCAAGGTAAGGGAGACTGGTAGCCGAAGGACTGTCTAGGTGAAAGAGAAGGTGCACTCTCCTGGGGTGGAACAGGCATGTGGGGAATGAGTGTCTGTGTGCAGTGAGCGTGGGAGATTCCTGGGAGAGCTTCTCCCTGGTAAATGTGTATGTGTTATCTTCCCTGTAACCTCAGCCTAGCCTAGGATTCCTTGTCTTGGGGTGGAGCTCGGTCCCAGCTCGGGGGTGACCTACTGTTGAGCTGATGAACAGTGTGGTCTAAGGCTGGGAGGTTCGTGGAAGGCCTGCACTTGGTTGGTGATTTCTCCAGATGATTAAAGATAAGTATTATGAATTATGATTTAACATGTTTGGGATGATTGTGTTGTTTTGTATCATGTTTTCCACTGTGTAAATGAATTAATGATGAATTCTATGGAACATTTAATTATAACAGTACCCATATGTTTCACTCTGTATTTTAAATGTGTTTAATTCTGTTTAAATGCATTTTCTTATAATTCCATGTAAGGAATGGTAAACTGAGAGGTTGTGAAACCTGGGTAGTGAATGGGTACACTACAAATTGGTATCAGAGCCAAGGTTTCGACACTGAGCCTAGATGGGCCAGTGGAGCGGTCTTTGGACCGAAAATGTGAAAGGAAATTGGGCCTAGAATGGCCAATTTCGGACATTGGTTTCTCCTGTATGTCAAGTTGTTGCTTGACCGCGTTTACAAGCCAGGAGTTTAGTGGTGTGGCGAAAACCGCAGCCGATGTGGTGTATGACCACAGGGAGACAGGTTTCTACACCAAGGGTGTTAGAACCGTCGGATCTGTTCGGGAGGGAAAGCGAACCCTTGCAACCACCAGATCTGGAGAACGTGCACAAGGTCTAAAAACCTTTTGATACTGCACAGGAGTTTAAACTCAGGAGGATTGTGAGTCGTAAGATCCCTGTGGGATTACCCGTCAACCGTCCGAGTTGACAGAAGTTGCGCAGGACTTAAGTCCTCATGGGTAGAGGAGAAGTTTCGAAGAGGCGTCGAGATATTAGAACTCGAGAGAATTGAGACCCTGTGATTCTCGAAAACCCGAGGAGGGATCAAGGCTGTAAATCTCGGGAGAACACGTGTCAGAATCCTGGAGAGAGTCGGAACTCGGAGAATCGGAACTCTCGAGCACGTAGGAATCTTGTCACACGAAATCGTGATCCATGAATTCGCGACAATATCCGGACCGTTCATTTAGTGGACACGTGGCAGAGATCTGCACCATTGGGGAAAGTCCCGACCATGAGTGAGTCCATCGGTGTTTGAAGTTCATCGGGAAATCGGGAACCCCGGTGACAAGTGATTCATACACTTTGAAACTCCGAACCCCGAAAACCCGACAGAAGCATATGACTGTGGTCATGTGAACACAGGTCACATGGACCTGACTTGACTGCGAAGTGTTAAAGCGAAAGGCGCGTCGGATATCGGGCATCAGGATATCGAAGATCCCAGAGGCAAAGGTTCGTGCAAGGGAAAATCGCGATACGCGATTTCCCGATAAGGCTTAGGTACGTGGGGCCACACCAACTGTCAGGAGGACAGGTGGCAGATTTATAGCAACAGGAGAAAGGACTGTTGACAAGTCAACGACTGGGACCCATCGGAGATCCCGTGAGCGTATGAGCATGAAATTGAAATCGCTGAAACCCCGATGAGTGGTTTGATTAAGGTCATATAGTATGGTCCTGTGGACCAGAGGCTGAGCCAAGCGAGCGAGCCAATATAAAAGCACATCAGGAAAGTCCCGATAGAAAATTCATCCATCGAAAATCGAGAAATCGGGGATTCCGCTGTCAAGTGTTTTGGCGCATTCATATTTGTGAAACACCGAACCCCGATAAGGGATAAGGCCAGGGTCACGAGTCAGCGGTCACATAGGCCAGGGTTGAGCTTGGAGGACTAAGGCATATCGGAGATCGGAGAATCGAGAGTTGCGAGGGCATGCACCTGTTGACAGCGCAAGTGCCGAAACTCTGATAGGGGTATTCACGAGAGGGAAATGACCACAGTCAGGTCACATGGTCATATGAGTCAAGGGCTAGGCTCAGGAGGGCTAGCATGTTAAAGGGTCATCGGAGATAGGGAATCCGAGAGGATAGTAAACCTTGACATTAGGAGTTGCGAAAATCCGAAACTGGAAGTCCCGAAATAACTGAAATGGAAGTTTCGGTCACCCGAAAAACACAGAGCCATACAGAACTCAGAAAACTTGTGAAGATGAAATGACTTTCGTTCTTGTTCGTATTAATTATGAATATTGTGGGATATTCATGAAGTTTAATGGCCTAACAATTTTTGAATTGGATTGCACAGTGTTTGTTCCGAATACAACAGAGGCCAAAACTCCAGATAATCAGCACTAAGTATGGAGTGGGGAAGAATGCCAATTATCCCTGAAATGGAAGATGATCAAGAAGGAAAGGATGTTAACCAAGGAGTCGAGGGATCGCACTCTAATGGGCATGGAAAATAAATGTATAAGGAAGGACATATGATGAAAATCATTGAAGGGTTACAAAGAGAGGCTAAGGAACGCCGAGCTGATAGTCGAAAGCTCATGAAAGTTAGAGATCGGCAAAGGAAATTAAACGTAAGATTCATGGAAAGTCTGGAAAGAATAGAGAAGAAACTTGAGAAAGGAAGAGACTCAAGTACGACGGAGAGTCGCAGAACTCATGGGTAAAGAAGCAGGTCAAGGAGTGGTAGCCGACATCACAGTCGCTCCCAAAGACGTTCTGGTAGTAAGACACACAGCAGTTCAAGCCCATCACTTACCAGAAAACATCAGAAATCTGGAAGGGAGGAATTGAAAGGAGAAATGAATAAAATTAAACCTCGAACATTTGATGGGGAGCATAAGAGGGAGGAATATGCTAAGACATGGTTGCTTGGCATGAAGAAATATTTCCAGCTGCAGAATTATTCTACTCATGTAGAAGGAAGAATTGCAATGTACCAACTGAAAGGAAAGGCATCTATGTGGTGGGATCAGTTTGTGCAGGTGCAACACATCAAAGAGAAAGAGGTCACTTGGAAGGAATTCAAGAGGTATTTCGAGAAGAAATACCTGACTAAAAGGTACTATAATAGAAAGATGAAGGAGTTCTTCGAACTCAAACTGGGAAACATGACCATTGATGAGTATGAACGAAGTTTTCTAGAACTACTGAAGTATGTTCCATTCATCAAGGATGAGGCTGTCAAAATTCAGAGGTATCTGAGTGGAATGCCACCTTCCATTGGTGACAAGATTCAATATGATGATCCCAAGACCATGGAAGAGACCATAAGAAGGGCCAAATGCCTATACGAACAACAGAGAGAAAAACCTATCTTTCAGAAGGCTTGGGATAACCAGAAGAGGTTTAAGAAAGAACAGAGGCAGAAGGGAAGCAAGCCTTCCTTTTTCAGAAACAGTCCTTGGGGACAGTCAACTTTTAAGGAACCCAGGAAAGTTGAAGGGAATGAATAAATGTCAAGGCCTCCAACCATGGAGTGTTGGGGCTGTAAAGGGAATCATAGGTACAGAGACTACCCCCACAAAAAGGACAGAGCAAGAACTGTTCATGTTGTTCAGCAAGCTAAAACAGTGGAGGATATGGGCAGTAGAATGCCAAGGATCTACGCAGCCCTGGACAACAAACAAGAAGAATTTAAATCATACATGATTGAAGTGGAAGGTATGATCAACAACCGACCACTTGTTATTTTAATTGATTTAGGAGCTAGCCACAATTATGTAGATCCTAGGGTGGTGGAAAGTTTTCATTTAACGAAAAGCAAACATGAGAAGTCTTGGTTAGTGCAGTTAGCCACAGGGACCAAGAGGAAGGTCATTGAATTGGTTATGTCTTGTTCAGTGGACATGAAAGGAATGAGCACTAAGGCTGAATTGAACATTCTGCCTTTAGGTTCATATGATTGCTTAATTGGGATGGACTGGTTGGACCAGCACCATGCCCTTCTGGATTGTCGAAACAAGAGGTTTACATGTCTGAATGAAGAAGGAAATCAGGTAACAGTCCAAGGAATTCCCAGAGCTGTGGCTGTTAGAGAAATCTCAGCTATGCAGCTAAAGAAATGTTACCGGAAAGGCTGTCAATTATTTGCAGCCCGGGTGGAAGAAGTATTCCAAGATGTGGTCTCAAATCTGGAAGACCACAGGGTACTCAAAGAATTCAGGGACGTGTTTCAGGAGGTGCCTGGACTACCTCCAAAGAGGGACATCAATTTTTCTATAAATTTGATGCCTGGAGCAGCTCCAGTTTCGAAATCTCCTTATAGGATGAGCACACCAGAGCTGAAGGAGTTGCAACTGCAACTCGAAGAGCTGTTAAAGAAATGGTATATTCGTCCCAGCGTGTCACCATGGGGAGCCCCAGTCCTATTTGTGAAGAAGAAAGATGGGACGTTGAGGCTGTGCATCGACTTTAGACAGTTGAATAAAGTCACTGTCAAGAACAAATACCCTCTGCCAAGAATTGATGATCTTTTTGATCAGTTGAAGGATGCAAAAGTATTTTCGAAAATAGATATTCGATCTGGATATCACCAAGTGAGGATAAAAGATGAAGACATCAGCAAGACTGCCTTCAAAACAAGGTACGGTCACTATGAGTTTACAGTGGTGCCATTTGGACTGTCTAATGTGCCTGCTATCTTCATGTGCTTAATGAATGGAGTGTTCAGAAATTATCTGGACAAGTTCATCATAGTCTTATTGGATGATATCTTGGTGTACTCCAAGACAAAGGAAGAACATGAACAACATCTTAGAATGGTGCTGCAGGTGTTGAGAGAACACCAGCTGTATGCAAAATTGAGCAAGTGCTCATTTTACCAAAAGCAGATCCATTATCTGGGACATATTATATCTATGGAAGGGATTGTTGTGGATCCTGAGAAGGTGAAGGCCATTCAAGAGTGGCCAATGCCAAGGAATGTGACAAAAGTTAGATCCTTTATGGGTCTGGCAGGCTATTACAGGAGGTTCATAGCCGGATTTTCAAGGATAGCTCATGCTATCACTTCCTTGCAAAGGAAAGGGAAGAAGTTCCAGTGGTCTGAAGAATGTGAGAACAGCTTCCAGAAATTGAAGCAACTACTCACTAGTGCTCCAATCCTGAAGATTGCTGATCCAAGTAAGGATTGTGTAGTATGCATAGATGTGTGTAAGGAGGGGCTAGGAGGAGTTCTCAGCCAAGAAGGATTTGTAGTTTGCTATGAATCCCGGAAGCTGAAGGAACATGAAAAGAATTATGTCACTCATGATTTAGAGCTGGCAGCAGTTGTCCATGCATTGAGGAAATGGAGACATTACCTCATGGGCAAGAAATTTGAATTAACAACAGACCACAGCAGTCTAAAATATTTATTTGATCAGCCAACCTTAAACGCTAGACAAATTAGATGGCTGGAATTTCTATGTGAATATGACTTTGATATCAAGTATATCAAAGTGAAAGACAATAAGGTGGCTGATGCACTCAGCAGAAAAGTGCATGAATTACATGCTACAGCCATTAGCATGTACAGAACTAAGTTGAAAGACAGAATTCCTGAAGCTGCAAATGCTGATTTGCAGTATCAAAGATTGGTAGCAAAGCTACAACAATATGAGAAAACACAAACCGAGGAAAGTTATACCTTGGGAACTGAAGATTTACTTCTGTACAAAAACAGAGTGTATGTACCTAATGACAGAGAATTGAAGCTGGAAATTCTAAAAGAAATGCATAATGTGACTTATGCTGGTCATCCTGGGTATCAAAAGACTGTAGCAGCAGTCAAAAGCTATTATTTTTGGTTAGTTATGAAGAGGTAAATTGTTGAATACATCGCCAGATGTATGGAATGCCAGAAGGTCAAGGCTGAGCACAGACACCCAGCCGGGTTGTTGCAGCCTTTACCTATTCCTGAGTGGAAATGGGATGTGGTAACCATGGATTTTATCACGGGATTGCCCAGAACAAGCAAGAAGCATGATTCAATCATGGTGGTGGTGGACAAGCTTACTAAAGCTGCCCATTTTATTCCACTGAAAACCACCCACAGAGCAGCAGATGTTGCTGATATCTTTTTTAAATAAGTTGCACGCTTGCATGGAATTCCTAAGACAATTCTGTCTGATAGGGACCCGAAATTCACTTTGAATTTCTGGAGAGGACTGTTCAAGGGATTCAGAACGAATCTGAACTTCAGTACATCATACCATCCCGAGTCTGATGGACAGACACAGAGGGTAAACAGAGTAATAGAAGATATGCTGAGAATGTATGTGATGGATAAACCATCAAAGTGGGAAGACTACCTGCATTTGGTAGAATTTGCTTACAATAATGGGTACCATGCATCTTTGAAGATGAGCCCATTCAAAGAACTTTGTGGAAGAAAGTACAACACACCAGTGAGCTGGGATAATCCAGCTGACAGAGTAGTTGTTGGACCTGAACTCCTTAAAGAGATGGAAGATCGGATGATCAAAATCAAACAGAATTTGAAAGCTGCCCAGGACAGGCAGAAACATTACACTGATAGTAACAGAACCCATAGAGAATTCAAAGTGGGTGACCATGTTTTCCTGAAAGTGAAAACCAACAGGACATCCCTGAAATTGGGAAGTTGCGCCAAGTTGGCAGCAAGATTTTGTGGGCCATTTGAGATCCTGGAAAGGATCGGGCCAGTTGCATACATGCTTGCATTACCTGCATCTATGACTATACATAATGTGTTTCATGTTTCACTACTTAAGAAATATGTACCTGATACTAATCATGTTATCGATTGGACTGTGATTCAAGTGGAACCAGAAGGTGTCTTGCAGGTGCATCATGTGCACATATTGGACAGGAAAAACAAGCAGCTTCGGAATCGAGCTATAGGGCTTGTAAAGGTCCAGTGGACCTGGTACGGTCCTGAAGACGCAACATGGGAGCATGAAGAAATTATGCGGGCAGAGTACCTGCATCTTTTTGAAAATTTTGAAGGACACGCAGAGGCAGTGTAAGTTGCACTAAGGACATTGCAAAAATAAGGGGAGGGGGATTGTAGTGTCCCCAAGGCCCAGCCCTGTTACAGATCATGTTACATACAAAGAATTGTAAATATGTTCTATAGGCTGGTGAGCCAAGTTTTGTATAAGTTGTAGGATTATGAGTTTTGTTAGGCCAGGGAGCCTAAGTGTTGAAGGCCAGGAGCCTGTTGATATACTTGTATGTATGCAGGTCAATTAATAAAATATAAAATACTGCCAGTGCAGACTGACCACGATGAAAGAGTGATTCGGGACTGAGCATCCACAGAATGGGCAAGGGATCAGGGGCTGGAAGGTGGGAAAGGGGCTGAGTGAGGAGCCTAGGGGCTAAGCCTAGGGGGCTTAGGCCTGGAATAATATTTTAATATTGCTCCTAAAAATCCATGTGCACATTATTTTCTCCTAAGTCCTTTTGAAGGACCCGTGATTCCCCAGGTGGTGGGAAGAAGGCGTACGGATGGAACGCATGCATTTCCTAGGGTGACAAGTGTCAACCCTGGTGCATGCAAATATAAGCCTTGAACTGAACCGTGGGTGGGGGACTCTCCTCCATTCTGAACCGAATCTCTGTGTGTGGAACTAGTACGACCTCTGCCGGATATTCAGATTCATCTCAGAACCCATTAAGCGGCTTTGCCAGAAGAAAACTGTGTTGACCCTGTCCAGAGCTGTGAGTTGTCTGTTCTAGTCAACCCAAAAATGCATTCCTGAACCAGAATTCCCTGTGCTGAACTCGAGTGGAAGCATCCTGTGATTGTATGGGAAAACTGAGCTAGCCTGTGCGTGAAGCCTGCTTCTAAATCATCATCGTGAGATCATCCTGTGATTGCCGAGCCATTTGTTGGAAGCATTTGTCTGTGTTTCCTGTGGATTGTTGTGACCGCGCAGTACTGGACTGCGTGAGGCTTGTTGGCCTGTGAGCGACTCCTCCAGGTGAGGGAGTGCGCAGAGGGAGAAGAGGACTCCTGGAAGAAACCCTGTAGCTGCCATAGAGCCTGGAGAATTCTGCTCCGGCCTGTTCCTGTAACCCAAGGTAAGGGAGATTGGAAGCCGAAGGACTGTCTAGGTGACAGAGAAGGTGCACTCTCCTGGGGTGGAACAAGCATGTGGGGAATGAGGGTCTGTGTGCAGTGAGCATGGGAGATTCCTGGGAGAGCTTCTCCCTGGTAAATGTGTATGTGTTATCTTCCCTGTAACCTCAGCCTAGCCTAGGATTCCTTGTCTTGGGGTGGATCTCGGTCCCAGCTCGAGGGTGACCTACTGTTGAGCTGATGAACAGTGTGGTCTAAGGCTGGGAGGTTCGTGGAAGGCCTGCACTTGGTTGGTTATTTCTCCAGCTGATTAAAGATAAGTATTCTGAATTATGATTTAACACGTTTGGCATGACTGTGTTGTTTTGTATCATGTTTTCCGCTGTGTAAATGAATTAATGATGAATGCTATGGAACATTTAATTATAGCAGTACCCATATGTTTCACTCTGTATTTTAAATGTGTTTAATTCTGTTTAAATCCATTTGCTTATAATTCCATGTAAGGAATGGTAAACTGAGAGGTTGAGAAACCTGGGTACTGAATGGGTACATTACATCTATGATTTAAATTGATGTTAATTACCAATCAATTAACCAGTCTAATTTAACATAGATTTACAATCTGATAGAAAGTCACCTTTCAATTAGTCGCTAACTACAAATTTGTATTAGCGTTGAAATCATTTATAAATTGCAATTACGTCAACATGTTAATTTAATTTAACATTAAGAATGATCTAAATTAAAGATCTGACAAATATATATACAATGGTACCAAGTCATAGTATAAATTCTCGCAAATGACTAACATGATTTAACAAGGTGGAATCATTAAATGCAATGCTTGTTAAGTCATTTAAAATTAACTAAGGCTTTTGTCAAGGTAATTCCTAAGAGAATCATCATTAAACAAGGGAGTCTTTGGCATTATTTCCTGAAATTCCTTTTGAATATGTAAATAGTGAAAACAATAAAATGAGTGAGAAGGTTTAATCAAATACTTCTAGGAGAAGTTAATCTTAAGAGTAGGTAATGAGTGCTTGAAATTGATTACCAAGTGAGTGAAATAATTCTAAAATTTAACTTATTGACCAACACCCCCCCTTTTAAACCAATCTTCTCTTAGTATTTAAATCCCTTCCTTTAACAACTAAAACTCACCATTTAGGAATCATCCTTTTTCAACTGAACGTACTATTTTTGCAAAAATTCCTTTTATTACTAAATTATAATAAATAAATAAATTATTTTTCAACTACTCTTCTATAATTAGTAATTGAAGACAGGATTTTCTTATTGGTCCTGTAATAATTGATGACAACAAATGAAGACAGTAATAGAAATGGAAGACAATAATTGAAGACAATGAGTTATGATAAGGAAAGTCAATTTCGCCAAGAAGATCGTGAATGAAAGTTTAATCTGTGCAGAAGGGAATTTAACCAATATCTACAACAGAAGGGGTTAACCTAATTAGCAATAAATATAAAAACGTTTAAATTATCATTGTCAACAAAGGGAAAATACTGATTCATTCAATCAATTTTTAATTGAATAATTGACAGCAGACTCATCCAGCTCAGAACCCAAAGCGCAAATTGTTGCGTATAAAAATAAATTGACTGAAGGGTAAATTGTAGACTAAGATATGGGTGAGTTACTGTCTAAAAAAAAATATGGGTATCGCTGCAATAGGGATAATGCTCGGCGCTAGTCAAGTAAAGGAGAGGGGATGTGGTCGTAATTCTGGAACGCAAGGATTTACGCCCAGAAAGCAAGGTAATAAAAGAGATGCAGAAGGTAATGGGGGACACACCCAACCTTAGAGCTATGGCCATCCTAACCCTGGGCCATTCCAGTCAAGTTGTCCCACACTACACCTTACACAAACATGGGGGAGTAATTGTGCTATACAGAAAAAAATGCCAGGAAAAACACGGTGGCCAATAGGAACTAATCCATCCCTGGAACAAAACAAAATCGTGGTGTTTGCTATAACAGGTTACTCGCAGCCAACAGGGAAAACATTGTCATTTCAGAATAGAAAAACATCTTAAAATTCATTGATGAACCACATTGGTATAAGCTGAGGGACATGGGTCTTCACAGTGATATCACAGAGAATCTAACCCTGAATTAAAACAAATCACTAAGGTAATTTTTAGAGGAAAATGACAATCCATTTCACTTGATAAAAAAAAATGATTTGGGCTGTGTGTGAACAATTGGAATCCAAGATGCCCAGCCTCTGAAAACAGTTGGAACACAAAACATTTTTCTTTCTCGGACGCAAATATAAAAGCAAACAAGACATCAATAAAACATTTTTCCATTCGAGGGTACCGTTGTAAAAATTGTAGACCTGGAATCAATCCTTATTATTGCCAGATTACAAATAAATAAATAAAAAACATGAAACCAAAAGTTTTTATATTTTTCTCCATTGCTATAACCCCAATACAGTGCATACATCTGTAGGAGAATGCAAGGATCTAAACAGGAAGGATCACATGAAAGGCTAAATCAAGGATTCCATCAGCAGAGAAAAAAAAACTAAATGAAAACTCGACTCCTTACTGGTCATTCGACAAAAACAAAATCAAACTCTCAACAATTAAAATATTTGGATGGGCTTCAAGCTACCATAACCTTTAACTATAGCCATTCGGCCAATAAGAGTGTAGGCGATGAATCCAGGGTGAAAAGGAAAAGAAGTAGAAGATTCCAGTAAGGAACAAATCAATCTCAAGAGGGCGCAATACAATCAACCAGCCAAGAACAATCTGGAGGGGTAGACGGCTGATAGGAACTTCCTTTGCTTGCCATCCTCACACATAAAAGAAGGGAATTGAGATCCATAAGTTTTTTAATGGTAAGGCGACAACCGTAGATCAGGCTCTTGGCCAACTGCTCAGGCAAGGACTGGTGAGCTAGGGATGAAGGCTAACAACCACGAAGGTCGCAATCGCACACAACTAGGTGGTCAAGACATGCGGGTAAACGAAGGCCATGAGAGTCAACAATTGTCTAGCTAGGTTAAGAAAGGTTCAATCATCAATCTAAATATCCAATCTATTTACATAATCAACATGCAGATCCAATCATAAAACGTACAACATCTATTATACAATGAAAAGAGAGTATCATTTCCTGATCACCCACTCTAAGTGTCGTCCACGCGCTTCATGCGATTCCTGCTCGTCGACCATCGAGACTTCAACGATACCTCCCAGCCAACACTAGGGGTACTCTTCTTCCCCCATAGCCCCCCGAGACGCAAAGGTGCCACACACACTATCCAGAGATTTCAACTAGTTTCGAGCTCACCTCGCAAGGTCGAGCTACCACTCCTCTCCGTCCTGGGTATCCCAACACCCATAAGTAAATCAGTCAAGTAGATAATTCTACAGCGTAACGTTACGCAAACAGAAGATCCCCCTTTCCTCCTTATCCTTCCTTCATTTTATAGAGTTTCAAACTTCCCCTCTTTCCTAAATCTCATTTAATTAAAGTTTTAAAAATAAATTCCTAAAAATTCTTCTCCATACAAGTGTCACCTATCCCCTTCATTCCTCCATTGTTCAATTTCGTTAATTAATTAATTGTCTTATTTCCCTCACCCACCTAGAGTTACTCCTAGAGTCACTCCTAGGTGTCCCCAAATTCCCTTACAGGTTTTAAAAGCTTTCCCTATTATGAAATTGTTAATTCAGTTTAAAATTAGAAAGCTCTTAAATGGTACATTCTTTACTAAGTTGACTTTCCTCTTTTTCCCTTAAGTTCCCCTTTTTCCCTTTTTATGTTACCTCTTTTCCTATTTTCCTAAAAAAAATATTTTCCCTCTTTCCCCTTTTAAATTAGAACCCAAAAAGGCAGGTGTGGAATTTAACCCCTTTTCCCTTTTCTTATTTAATTAGTATACTTTAATTTATTAAGGTAATAAAAACAATTAATTCCCTTTTTAAATTTTAATCCAACATAGTTTTATTTTTTTAGGAATAAATTAAATTTCTTACTCCCTTCATGTTACAATATTTAACGAAGATGATAATTATTATTTAAGTTGTTTTTATTTTTATTATTTTTATTATTATTATTATTTATATAGAAGACAAAATTTTACCACTCGTGTAATTTAGACTTAGGCCTTAATTTTTGTGTTGGGAGACATTTAATTAGGGAATTTGTTTTAAGAATACTTAACCTGTTATTCATCCTAAGTGCATCTAGGTTCATTCCTCTATCATCAACAACATGATGTGCCCTTCAGTACGCACTAGCTCCTCCAAGGGTGCCACTCACCTCATCTGTTCCCTTGCGCGATGTGCCCTTCAGGATGCACTACGTGCTCCAATGGTGCCACTCACCACTCTCCATTTTTCTTGCGCAACGTGCCCTTCAGGACACACCACGTGCTCCAAGGGTGTCACTCGCCTCTTGAATGACTTGGTATACATCAATAATCCCTGGAGTCAATACTCCACCAGGTGAACTTATGGGAGACTAAGGGCCTCTAAGGAATAAGGCCCCCACCTTATTGCGCACATCTTATAATCATTGTGAGCGATTGTCGCAGTCTGCCCTCACGGCATCATGGGTCCTCTTGAACTAGGTAATCGCTAACCTACAGTTCGAGCCATGATGGGAGTGCTAGTAGGCTATGGCAGGAGTGTTGTCCACACCTTTCCCTCAACATATCTGGTAGTCGTGCATGACCCCTTTACTCCATATGTGAGTCTGGTCAGCAAGCTATCGTCAGCCTTTTAAAAAGTGGGAGAGATTGTATTTGATTAAAGAAAAAAAAAAAACATTTTAAATGGGGATTAAGTCTAACCATAAATAATAAGGTTGAGTTTTTCATTTTATTTCAAAGACTAAAACAAATAAAAATCTAGAGAAAGAAAGATCATTTTAATTATTAGAGATTCACTTATAATAATCTTATTTATGAATATGGTTTCATCAAACACTTGCATGCCTTCCATTTATCATCCCATTGGTTAGAAATGAATTAATTTGCAAGTCCAAAAATAAATGGACACTATGAATAAGGTACCTTTCCACACTTGTTCATAACTTAGTGCTAGAATTATTAACTCTAACTCATCACAAGGATGCATGTAGTGGGGATAATGGAATTTACAATGCATGTACTTGAAGTCTGATAGGTTAGATTTAGTGATAAGTTATTTGCACACTCTCTCGACACGGGGAGAGGTCACCAGTTCAAGCCTTGCTAGAGTCTTTGGGGTTGCGGTTTGGTATCCCATATCATCTACTAAATGGGGAAGTATAAGGTGTGTTTCCCACGACATTTACTGTTCAAAAAGAAAAATTGCACATGTTAAAGAGTTGTTGTCGTAACGAGGAGGATGTTACATATGGTATCAGAGCCGGTTCGACCCGCGACTTGGGATTCGCTACGACTTTCATTGTCACGATTGATTTTATTATACTGTTGTTGATCGAGTTGATTGTTTGCGTGTAGGAAATCATGGTTAGAGGACGTCGCGGAGGCAGACGACGGGGTGCTAGGGGAGGAGGCATGACGCCTCCAGTAGCATCCACGCCTGAGGGGTCTAACCCCCAGGGAGGCGAGCAGGTTCTCAGACAGGAGCAGATAGCAGTTTGAGACGTTGTTGGGATGATGAGATCTTTTCAGTGCATGTACGAGGCATTGATCATCCGATTGGACAGAGATGAGGCCAGGGTGCTGGTACCCACTGAGGTTCCGCCGCGCGCACCAGCCGTTACAAGTAGCATTCACCGTGAACTCGAGAAGGTTAAATTTCCCGAGTTCTTTGGTGCCTTGGATGGCGCCACCGCCGAGGCATGGTTGGAGAATATGGTGATTTGCTTTGCACTTTGCGATTATACCTCCAACATGAAGGTCCACATGGCGGTATTTCAACTGAAGGGGAGCGCTCTTCTATGGTGGAAGACGCTCCTGCCACAACTGAACATGGCCGTTGAAGACGTTTCATGGGAACTGTTCGAGGAACGGTTCCGAGAGAGGTACCTTTCAGAGGAATTCATTGAGCATCAGCTCAATGAGTTCAACGCATTACGACAGGGAGGTCGTATGGTTCCCAAGTACGAGGCTCATTTTATGGAGCTTCTTCGGTATGCTCCTCACCTTAACACTGCGAAGCTCAAGGTCAACAAGTTTGTGTTTGGCCTTAACGGCAGCCTGCGTGCAAAGGTTAGGATCTTGATGCCTCAAACCTTGAATGACGCCATCCAGAAGGCCCTCATAGCAGAGGAGGAGCTTAGCAGTGGGGGTCAGACCAGGACTCCAGCAAGACCTGCAGGGCAGGGTTCATCTGGCATACCGCAGCACCAGACACCAGTGAGACATACGTCGGGCTATCATGGCTTCCAGAGGGGATCCACTTTCACTACACCCCGACGACCGCCGCCTCAACAGCGGGCACCTTATCGGGGACCACAACATCAGTAGCAGCGTCGCGTGCAGCGGCAACAGTTTAGGCCTGTTTAGCATAACAGACCTGGATTCCAGGCTGGTGGGCCGTCATCTTCTACTTTGGGTACCAGGACTACTGGGCCGAAGAAGGGGTGTTGGACGTGTGGGGAGCTGCACTACCAGCGCGACTGTCCTATGGAGAGGACCAGAGCGTCTGGATCAGCCGGACCCACTACTGTGGGAGATATGGGCAAGGCCCATCGGATTCATGCAGTGATGAATAACCGCCAGGCAGAGCACCAGTCAACTATGCTCGAGACGATAGGTATTGTCGCTAGCTAGACCCTTTGATAGACCTAGGTGCTATTGAGATTTTCCTTTCTGGTGCAGTGCTAAAAAGGATTAAGGTAAAGGCAGTCGAACAGGACGAGTTTAGCTTTGTAGAGATGGCTTCGGGAGACAAACAGAAGGTTGGAGGAAAGGTTACGGGCTGTGCCCTTAACTTGGGAGAGTTTGTCACGAGGTTCAACTTGTACGTCACAATCTTAGGATCTTATGACGTCGTGATCGGTATGGATTTCTTGGAATTGTATGAGGCGATACTCAACTGTAAGATGAAACGGTTGAGCTTGGTTGATGACAAAGGACATAGACATGTGATTGTAGGACGAAACCAGGGAGTTTCCCTGAGGTTCATCTCTCCCTTACAGTTACGGATGAGTATGCGCAAGGGGTGCAAGCTTTATGCGATCCTCGTACTAAACGAAAAGGGAGTAGCGGAAGGTCTAGAACACCTTTCGGTGGTGAAGGAGTTTGTGGACGTATATCCAGAGGAGTTACCTGGGATGCCGCCGGAGAGAGAATTGTAGTTTACTATAGACCTGAAACCAGGGACCGAACCGATCGCGAGAACGCCTTATCGGATGTCGACCCCGGAGTTGCAAGAGTTGAAAATACAACTGAAGGACTTGTTGGACTTGGTACTGATACGTCCTAGTGTGTCACAGTGGGGTGCACCGGTTATTTTCATACGAAAGAAGGATGGATCATGGAGGCTTTGCATTGACTACCGTCAACTGAACAAGGCTACGATCAAGAATCAATATCCCTTACCAAGAATTGATGATCTGTTCGATCAAATGAAGGGTTTGACAGTGTTCTCCAAGATCAATTTGTGATCAGGGTATCACTAGTTACGGATCAAGGAGGATGACATCCCTAAGACCGCCTTTAAGACGAGATTTGGACATTATGAGTTTATTGTTTTACTGTTTGGACTGACAAACGCCCCAAGAGTATTCATGAGTTTGATCAACGGGGTGCTCCGCGAGTAATTGGACAAGTTCGTCCAAGTATTCATTGACGATATTTTGATCTACTCTTGGACAACAGAGGAGTGTGACGAGCACTTGCGCTTGGTACTACAGTGTCTACGAGAGCACAAATTGTATGGGAAGTTGTCCAAATGCTCTTTTTATCAATTGAGGATTCACTACTTAGGGCATGTCATCTCCGGCAAAGGTATCGTCGTGGATCCAACCAAGGTTGAGGCTATTATGGAATGGCATGCGCCGACGAATGTCACGGAAGTGCGTAGTTTTATGGGTTTAGCAAGATACTATCGACGGTTTGTCGAGGGATTTTCGAAGATAGAAAATCCGATCACAGAATTGCAGAAGAAAAACAAGAAGTTTTTTTGGACCGAGAAATGCACGGAAGAATTTCGAAGGCTTAAAGAGTTGTTGACCACAACGCCGATACTAAAGGTCCCTGACATGGACGCAAACTTCTTGGTATGCACTGACGCATGCAAGGACGGTTTAGGCGGAGTCTTGATGCAAGACGGACGAGTGATTACTTACATTTCGAGGAAACTGAGAAAGCATGAGGAGAACTACACGACGCATGATTTGGAGTTATTAGCCTTCGTATATGCCTTGAAGGTTTGGAGACACTACCTTGTGGGATGAAAATTTGAACTAAGGACTGATCATTGTGGATTGTAACACATTTTTATGAAAAGCGACCTGAACGCGCGACAACGACGTTGGTCGGAATTTCTTAGCGAGTAAGACTTCGAGATTACTTACATAAAGGGAATAGTGAACCAAGTGGCAGATGCTTTAAGTCGGAGACCATGCATCTTTTCGGTGTTACCTCTTCAGATGAATCTGCGTGAGAAGATTCTCACTTTATAGTGTGACGATGACTGGTACAGAGAGGTCGAGGGTTTTATCAGACAAAACACAATGATGGTACCACGATATGAGGGATACTCATTTGATAGCGATGGTTTATTGAGATTTAGAGGTCGGATTTATGTAATGCCAAATGACGAGTTAAGGATGTTGATCATAAGCGAGGCTCATAGAGAAGTTTACATGGCTCACCCGGGAATCACGAAGATGAGGGCAGACCTGAAACCCTTATTCTTCTGGAAGGGAATGAAGACCGACATAGTCAACTATGTGGCCAGATGTCTGGAGTGTCAGCAGGTAAAGGTTGAACATAGACACCCAACATGATTACTTCAACCACATGTCATTCCGGAATTGAAATGGGAGGTCATTTCGATGGATTTTATTGTTGGATTTCCACTGACGGCAAGGAGACATGACTCAATTTTCATAGTAGTAGACACTCTGACGAAGAGTGCTCACTTTATTCCTATGCGTACGACTTATCAAGCACCTAAAATAGGGAGAGTTTTCATCAGTGAGATTGTGAGGCTACATGGCGTGCCTAAGAAGATCATATCCGATCGAGGATTGATGTTTACTGGACGATTTTGGACGAGTTTCCAAGAGGCCTTGGGAACCCAACTTAACTTTAGTACTGCATATCACCCAGAGATGGATAGACAGACATAATTAAAGAACCAAACCTTGGAATACATGTTGCGCATGTACGTGATGGACCAACAAAAGTGTTGGGAGGAATTCTTGCCTCTAGTAGAGTTCGCTTACAACAACAGTTACCAGAGCACCATTAAGATGGCACCTTTTGAGTTTCTTTATGGGCGACCGTGTCAGACACCCTTGAGTTGGGATCAACTTGAGGATAGGGTCCTAGTGGGACCAGAAGCGATCCAAGAAATGGAAGAGAAAATGCAAACCATAAGACAAAGGATTAAAGAAGCGCAGGATAGACAAAAGAGCTATGCCGATGCGCACCGAGTCGATCGTAGTTACAAGGATCCATTTTTGTTTGATAGATATACTTATGATACTGTGATACATTTATTTCATCATTTATACTAAGAATCTTTGGGACGAAGTTTAGACCAAGAGGGGGTGTATGTAACATCCCGCTCTGGTGCACTGTGAAAACTTATTCTTAGAAGACACTTGCTCGCAAGTGATCTGGTATTTTATGATGTTAAAACATTTATCCTTGATGTTGCGTTATGATAGATGACATGATGTTTTACTTATTTGACATAGACAGGTGCTATTGACTCAGTTTTATTGAGTGTGCAGGGTTTTGGACCTTGAGGATGTAGAGGCATCGGTGGAACCCCTTGGACTCGGGATTGAGTCAGGGAGTGTGTTATTTGGGTTGATTTATTTACTGTGATATTTCATTCATTTGATGATATGATGTTGATATGTTCTGACATGATTGTTGTTGATGTAGGCTAATGACAGCTTTCCGACCAGACTCACATATGGAGTAAAGGGGTCACACACGATTTCCAGAGAGGTTGAGGGAGAGGGGTGGATAGCAGCCCTGACACAGCCTACTAGCACTCCCGCCGTGGCTTGAACTATAGGTTAACGATTACCTAGTTCGAGAGGATCCACGATGTCGTGAGGGAAGACTGTGACAGTCGCTCACGATGATTCTAAGGGGCATGCAATAAGGCGGGGGCCTTATTCCTTAGAGCCCTTAGTCTCCCACAAGTTCACCTGGTGGAGTGTTGACTCCAGGGGTTATAGATGTCTACCAATCAGTCAAGTTGGTGAGTGGCACCCTTGGAGCACGTGGTGCATCCTGAAGGGAATGTCACGCAAAAGAAACACAAGAAGCTAGTGGGACCCTTGGAGCATGTGGTGCATCCTGAAGGGCACGTCGCGCAAAAGAAACCATCGAGGCGAGTGGCACCCTTGGAGCACATGGTGCATCCTGAAGGGCACGTCGCATTGATGTTGAGGAAGAAACAAACCTATATGGCCCTAAGACATTAATGCCTTAAGAAATTCTTAAAACGACTCCCCTAAACAATTGTCGCCCAGTTCAAAAATGTAAACCGAAGTCTAAACAAAAAACTCCTCTAAGATAAACATTCGATTAACCTTAAGAAAAAGCCCCTATAAAAATAAAAATAAAGATGTAAACTAAAACCCACTTAAGTAATGGTTTTAGTCTTCTTAAATTTAGGGGGGTAAAGTGAAGAGAGGGATAATTTAATTAAAATCCGTGGTTTTAATTTGTAAAGAAGAAATAAAATTATTTAACGTGTGGGAGTATAAAAAGTTATGAATTTAAGAATAAAATGAAAAGATTAATTAGCGCATTTACCTTTTTGGTTTTAAAAGAAGAAGGGAATAATAAAAATAGGGAAACTAAGTAATAAAGGAAACATAATAAAGGAAAGAAGGGGACATAGGGTAAAAAGCAAAGTCAACATAGTAAGGAATCTGTAATTAAGAACCTGCTAATTTGAGATAATTTAGTAACATCTTTTTCTTTAGGAAAGTATTTAAAACATGTAAGGGGATCTAGGAACACCTAGGAGTAAATTTAGGAGCGACTCTAGGTGGGTGAGGGAAATGAGTAAATTAATAAATTAAACAAAATAATTACTTGAGGAAAGAGGGGGATGGACGAAACTTGTGCGAACGAGATTATTTAGAATATTTTATTGAAACTTAATTTAAAATGTGAATTAGGAAAGTTGGTGGGTCTCAAAACTCTATAAAAGAAAAGGGAGATGAGGAAGAATGGGATCGACTGTTAGCGTAACGTTACACTGTCGGATTGTGACTTGACTTATTTCTTTTGGGGAGTTGGGTTTTCCCAGCTTGGATAGGAGTGGTAACTCGGCCTTGCGAGGCAAGTTGGGAAGCTAGACGGACCATCTGGAGTGTGTGTGGCCTCTTTGTGGCTCGGGGGGCTAAGGGGGAAGCAAAGTACCCCTAGTGATTGGCTGGGAGGTACCGTTGTAGTCTCTACAGTCGACGAGCGGGAGCAGTGCATGGCAGGAGAGGCATGGAGCGCAGGGTCATCATTCGAGGTGGGAGTTAAGGCAAAGGTATGCTCTTCAGCTTGGGTGGTAGAATGTGCTAGGATTATGCAGATCTGCTTATTAATGGAAAGGTAGAATGATTTGCTTATTTTTCATTGTTTTCTAGCCGTGGGTTAAACCCAATGGGTTCTCGTTTGAGATTGTTATCATTGTATTCTGGCATTAGATAGAATTAAATTATAGGTATGCAATGCAATGTCAATCTGGAATTGAAATAATAATTAGGGGTTTATTGATTTCCGGTCTGCTGTTATACTTGTATCCGGGATATTTTATCAGCGTACGACTCCTGATGCTATCAAGTAGGGCTTTGGCCTGGTTATCAGTTAGGTTCAGACCCTAAGCAAGAATTGGAGCAAACAGGTTACAGTTTACCTCAAAACTTAATTTATGGTGTCTAGGATCGTCCTTTATAGGGTTTTAATTACATTTCCTTGTTAAATATTCGTTTGCGATGACATGCCGCAGAGATCGGTTAGATCGCCCTATAACGGCGATGCATATTACATGCGTAGTATGTTGATCTGTACAATGTCTTCAATGTGAACTGATGGGTATGGATGAAATTCGTCTAGATCGATTTGAATCTCATCTTTATTTAGGTTCAACGTGCTCACGCTCTTTGACTACAATCGCTACAGAAATAGCTTTTATGAACATCGATACTAAATTTCTCCTTCATTATACTAATATTTTATTTTAGTTATCAACATACGGGCTTTTCCAAAAGATTGGATGTACGTTTTGCAGTTTGTCAAGTTTTAGCAATAACCTGCTTTTGGTTGTCCTCTTTAGTTAGATAACCCAGTACTATGTGGATTGAGAACTTCTATGTTGCCTTGAAGTTGTGCCTTGCGTTTGTGTCTACGTTTTTACCCTCTTTTTTTTCTAGCCTGCGTTTTACAGCCACGTTTTACCATTGATTAATCTTTTTCCTGCGTTGAATTCCAGTTTCTGCATCCAAAATTGTTTGTGTTTGGTTATAACCTCAGTTCCTACATCCAAATTGATTGCGCCTTGATATAACCTCTTTTGCGTTTTAAATGCCCATTCTGGGGCATGGACGGTGCTCCTGTACCCATTACGGGCATTTTATTATGTCTGTGTTGATTCTACTATGGGCGTTATGGGCTACGTCCTTTTACGTTACCACCTGTTCATTTCTGCTAGCCTGGACTCGGAGCGGATTTGCCTCAGCTAGCGTTTGGCTTAGTGGGACAACTGTATTACTCCCAGTTTTCGAGATGGTAATTGGAAGCCCTTATTACCTTTATTCACCTTCAGATCTGTCAGAGAGTTAATGAATTATAGCAGTTAGTTTTGTGAATGGCCTGAAGTTTAATTGTTATTTTAATGGGTTATGACAGTGCACTCTCTCAATGTGCGGTAGGCAAGTTTTTCTTCTGATTTTGTTTTTCAAGCGACCAATGTAGCTATAACCTGTTGAGGATGGTTTCCTTATCATTGTAACAATGGATGTACTAATCATATAACAGTTTTATGGTTGTAAGATAAACACGACACTAATTTAATAATGAAACGAGAGTAACAATTATATCCTGATGATCTTGTATGACTATGTCATCCCTCTACTACCATCTCATTATGTTTTCCATATAGTCTATGCACAATCCCAACACTCTTACAATATCGACACCATTAAAACCTATAGCAATTTACAGATTCTGTGTTCAACCATTCATTATGGTAGGTATGGTATAAATTGGGATGAAAGAACGAGTTCTAGCATTGCTTTGCTCTGCTATAATTTCATCATGATTACACCTTTATTCTCCAGGAATGCAAACGGTAAAAAGTAAATCCAATCCGATAGAAAGAAATGGAACACAACGCAACTAGATATGACCATAATGGTCTCGGATCTTGTATTAATCAACCAATGAACCCAACACTAACAAGTCTGGTTATATTTTCAAAGGAAACTACGCCTTTAGAATTCTAAATGATAGGTTAATATTAAAAGGGATATGTTATTTCCTCATATAAAGGAGTGTGCTTTTAGAAATTTTAGAAGGCAGCTAGTCTCTTTATTATAAAAATAAAATTTGATAGAAACAAAATCTTCTTGTTTAGCTAGTTCCCTTTTTATATTATAAAAACCTTAAGATAAATGATTGACTTATTTTATTCTAGAGTAAAATGCAGTATTCTTATTAGATAACCTGAAATGAATTTATGCTATTTTATTTGCCCAGTTATGGACATTTAATGTAAAGGTAATGTTGTTTTATTTTACTATTATTGAAACTTTATTGTAAATGTTCACATAAAGTTAATGTAAAGGTAATGTTGTTTTATTTTACTATTATTAAAACTTTATTGTAAATGTTCACATAAATGTTAAAGTGAGGTGTAACTTCAATGCTACTGTAATATAATGTGGATAATATGTGAAGGTAGAAAGTTAAGTTTTTAATGATCAACTAGAACAATAAAGTTAGAAGGATTATTTAGAATGTTAGGATTACAATGATTATTAAATTATAACAATAAAGTGCCTTGTGTATAACAATAAATGATTATTCTTGTTATGATTATGAAACTAGAACCATGATGATTGCAATGTTATTAACTCAGAGTGATTTTAGAATGTTAAGTTTTTGATGATCAATTAGAACAATAAAGTTAGAAGGATTATTTAGAATGTTAGGTTTACAATGATTATTAAATGATAACAATAAAGTGTCCTTGTGTATAGTAATAAATGATTATTCTTGTTATCAGTGTGGGAAGAGGAATTTGGGTGATAGGGTTAAGAGGTACACGATCTAATCGTGAGATATTGTCATACATATCTATATGTAAACTTTGGATATTAATGTTAAACCATTCAAAGTTCAGACTTACACAATAAGGCCCCTTGAATGTTGATTCAGAGGGCACCTTGTTGACGAATTATGATCTAAGGTTGTGCATCGGAATGACCTTAAGAATCTTATAGATTGTAGTCCCTTGATTAACTAATGTCATACTGGGGTGTCATGTTTGTGTGCTTGGTCTTGTTGTGTCGGGCGGGATGTAGACACCTCCATGTAGCCTTAGTATATAAGTCGGTCTGTGTGATTATTTTTGTGTAAAGAATCCAGTGCCATATCAAGAGTCTCGGGCCCTTTAAAGGTGGGGTTTCCACTCTTGCGACACACCTGACGAAGATTACTAGTTTCTGCCTGAGCAGTCGGCCAGGAGCTTATCTAACCTTCTCTCTCTCCGGAGCAGAGAACTAAGATTAAACGCCCTTCTTTCCTGTGCAGAAATAGTAAAATCTACTACTATGGATTCTTCCATCTGTGTTCATACGGTACATAACCCAGTATGTCATTTAATGCTTGCAGTTACCTGTTATGCGCCTTAAGACTTCTTGTTGTGTTCATCATGGTTGTATCTTGTTGGTTGTCAGGTGGCAACGTAGAGTCAAGTGTGTCTGTTCCTTTTTACACGCGCGCACACACCTTAAACACACACACAAAAAAATTGCACCTGTTAAAGAGTTGTTGTCGTAATGAGGAGGATGTTACATCGTGGGTCCTCTCGAACTAGGTAATCGCTAACCTACAGTTCGAGCCATGATGGGAGTGCTAGTAGGCTATGGCAGGGTTATTGTCCACACCTTTCCGTCAACATCTCTAGTAGTCATGCATGACCCCTTTACTCCATATGTGAGTCTGGTCGGTAAGCTATCGTCAGCCTGCATCATCAACAAATCATGTCAGAACATATCCATATCATATCATCCAATCAGATGCACTAATATCATAGTAAAAAAATCAAACCCCAATGGTACACTCCTCGACTAGATCCAGACTCCAAGGGGTTCCATCGATGCCTCGACATCCTCTAGGTCCATAATTCTGCACACTCAGTAAAACTGAGTCAATAGCACTTGTCTATGTCAAAGCGGTAAAACAACATGTCATCAACCCATAACGCCTCATAATCAAAATCAAAAGTTTTAATAGCATAATAATCCGGATCACTTGCGAGCAAGTGTCCTCAAAGAATAAGTTCTCTCAGTGCGCTAGAGCGGGATGTTACACTTCCACATTTCGTGCTTTTATATCTGAAGTTCTATGTGAAAGAGAGGATGATGATTTATTTTACAAAAAAAAATGTGTTGTTGGAAATAAATGTTATCCTTGTGGAAATCTAAGTTTGTTTCATTCAAGGTATCATATTGATATGAATGATCAATCATTTTCTAATATAAAAGTCAATTGGAAGAGATATGAATATATCAACAACACGGCTCCAGATTCTTCAAATGTTATTTCCAAAAGTATTGATTTGAAAGTAGATAAAATCAGTGTGATAGATTTTTTGAAGAAGTTTGAGGAATAAATTTATAAATACACCAAGCATTCACATAGATCTCGATGGAAAGACCTACAATTAAAACAATCTCGTGAAGTATTTCCATGAGGGACAATTTTGTTTGTAGTTGATTTTGCAAAGAATTACACATTCGTTGCACAAAAAGAAATACAGAGTGAATATTATCTTTCTGATCAAGTCATGATATTTGTCCACATTATTAATAGACATGCTCAATGGATTCTTGATAACATAGATAGCACCAATGACAATTGACATGTTATTAAAGAATGTCACATTTATGTAAGTGATGATCAAGCATACGACACACATTATGTACAACATTGTTTTGATAAATTTTATGATTCATTGAAAGAATGTGAAATCAGATTCAATTGACATTGGATATGGTCGTATGTGTGTGTTGGTCTGTTAAAATATTCATGATCGTTCTATTGGTTATGTCATCTTCATAAAAAATCAAACATTAGACATTGTTCGATTTTTTTTAAGACAGGTCATGGAAAAGGAGAGCATGACGGTGTAGGGGCATGTGTAAAACGAGAACTTCGAAGGTATCAGATGAACCCTCATTCTGATCAATTTGAATCCACTAAACAAGTTGTTGAATGGTCCAAAATGGCACTAATACATGAATATAATTTGTCAAGGGATGTGCACAAGTGTGTCTATATATAAATGTTACACATCTACACATGATATTTTTATTTGAACATGTTCAAATTTATATTCAATCTTCAATCTTTTTCTTAAGAGATTTCAAGTTAACAAGTTCTTGTCTTGTGCAGGTTTTTTTGGTATGTTGGAATCCAAGACGTAAATAGATCAATCCCATATGACGCCAATACAATACCTGAGACACGAAAAAATACATTGAGTTAAAACAAAAAATTATGAAAATGTGTTTGCATTTAATAGAAGAAATGATTCCTTTTTTTGTTCAGTTTGCATAGAGGACACATAATCCATAGATATTTTCGAAAAACAAAATGCAAAATATGTTAAATCTTGGAGACATACCAAACTTAATGTGAAATGGAAAATGCCACTTGCAAGCTGAGAGGAGATGGAATCAAATGAAACTATAGTGTGAGTTGATGGCGATAGAGTTCTTGATCTTGTTAGAGAAGGTAATTTTTATGTTTAATTTTTTTCAAATAACTTGTAGATGTACTTGTGTGATAATCTAACACGAACTATTTGTTGTCCAATATATCCAATTATTTGCAGGAGATGTCTTTACCATGGTTTCACCTATATAAGACACTGAAAACATGAAATATTATTTGATGTGATGCACAAAACAAAAGATGAGGCTATTAGAAGATTTTGATGATAACGATTTTATATATGAAAGAGGATCCACTGTATTAAAAGGATATTTTTTCCAAGAAACCAATCAAACTGATACTCATGTTCAATTTCAAGACTACCAGTCAGATGTCACAAGTTGTCAATATAGTCATTTGAAATGTGCAGTGCGCACAAAGTTAATAGAAGTTCAATAAAAAAAAACTAAAGTTAAAAAATGGAAAATGTCCAAAGTCGATCATGAACGAATAATTCAAGATGGAATACCATTACAATTTTTTTAAACAAGTGACACATGTACATTCCAAAATATTTTATTTTGCATTGAAAGTACATGTATTTATGAATATCTAGGATTCTAGAATCATTTCCAATTTATTTTATTTTCATGGTCCATTCAATTAAGAAAACTTGTATTTCCCATGAATTATAAAGTTTATCAAACCTTATTTACAATTTCAGGGAAGAACCTATAGATTGTATCTAGGGAACCTAAATTGAATTATACTTTGGATGATTATACTTTAATCCCACAAATTATCGAAATCATATACACAAATCCTTTTATGCATGTAACCAATTTACTACATATAGGATAAATACGTTCATTATTTGCAATTTGATTGTTCAATGTTTTTTCATATGAAAATGATAACTTCGTATCAAAACTAGGACCCATTTCCATGTCATTATAAGGGACTATTGATGGCTTAGAAAAAGTTTAAATTCTGATAAATTTTAATATCAATATAAATTTTAACGAAGATCTCTTACTTATATTAAATTTGATGACTTGTTTTGACTATTTTCATTGTTGGATTTGTATTAAATTTGATCACTTGTTTTGACTATTTTCAACCATATTTCCAAATAGGATATTTATAAAAAGGGTATGTATAAATTTTAACTCATTTCGATTTTTATTTTATTTTAAGAGCATTATATAAATTAAAGTTGAATTGAACATCTCTTTTATTTTGAATATTTTTTTTTAATTATTGTTCTCAAAATTAAAGAAGAGTTACAAACATCTCTTTCATTTTGAGATTTTATTTTATTAAGGGTATATGAACTTTGAGGTGAATATCTCTTCTAGATTTGTCCATTTTTTTAATCACTGATAAAATTAAAGAATAGTTGATAATCTTTTCCATTTTAATGTTTTATTTTATTGTCACATCAATTTGAGCATTTTATTTTATCATTAACACACAAACCAAAAAAGAGTTGAACATCTCTTCGATCTCAATATTTTATTGTATAAACATTACCTATAGTTAAGTTGGATGTCTCTTCTATCTTCATAATTATATTTTTATTACTATTGCATTAATCAAAGAAGATTTAAACATTTCTTCTAACCTAGATTTGAGAGCATTGACTTCTTTAAGTGGTAATTTTTCTTTTCATTTTTAAAATTAATATTCTAACAACTAAAAACAATTTAAACATCTCTTCCACTTGTTGTAATAACACTTTAATAATAATATCATAAATATACCAATATCTTCATTCTAATGATTAAGTTGATTTTTATTTAAAATTTGAAATTATTTAAAATCTCCATTTTAATAATTAAGTTGATTTTCATTTAAACATATTTAGAAGTGTTAATCATTAGAATTAAATTGCATATTGTAATTAATATATCTTCTCTAACAGAGTTAAGGAAATTAATACAACCTTGCCTAAAGTCAAGTGAATCACTGACCCTTACAAAATGTGGGTTTATGTGAATAGTACTAAACCATAGCCTGCAAATCATTTTACTAATGTAATTCACTTTCATACATGTTATTTGAGTTGTACAAGGGGTATGTGTTGTTCCTTGGCATGTATAAAACACAACGCGTGAATGCATACCTCCTCCTTTGAATCCCACACTGGTTACCTTCTTCCAAAATAAAACACAAGTTTTCTGAAAGGAAATTGGTAGATCATGAAAATTTCTTCTTTTTAGTGCAGTTCATATCAGCATATGTTTTGCATGGTTTAAAGTGTTTTCTACTACCATATATTCTCAAATATGTTTTGCATGGTTTAAAGTGTTGTATACTATCATGTATTCTTAAATAGATATGTAATGATACAATCATGTATGTTTCACAGTTCACTTTTTTCTTGTCCATCTATTGGGTTTGCATATTTTTAAATATATAAAAAACAACACATTCTTGTATTATTGGATTTTCATATTCTTAAATAGATAAATAACAACACATTCTTGTATTATTTCACACTCTATTTTTTTTTTCATTTATTTAGTGGATCTCAAATGCCTATCTTTTCTTTAATTTTTTTTATTAGTTAAGTGCATCTATGTAACCAACAGGGTCATTAGTAACTAGAAAAAAAATAAATCTTTTAATATAAAATTATTATGCCAAAATTATTAGATGATATGTCAATAGAATCATATTTTATCTATTATTAATATTTATTTTAGTTAATCTATCTTTATATCATAATCTATTGTCAAGAAATTAGTTCAATCTATTTTCTTATCATAAATATTTCTTTTATTTAAATAATCTTCCAATAAAAATTATATTTTAGAATTGATCTTCTTTACAAAACTATAAATAAATTCCATATCATTCTATCCAACAAAATGAGTGGAGTTTTTTATACATACCCTTCATAACAATTTTTTATACATACCCTTCTTTATATGGTTGAAAAACACAGAAAAAATATGGTTGAAATTTTTATTTATTTATAAAAAGGGTATGTATAAAAAATTCCATATCATTTTATTACTATTTTCAACCATATTTTATCTGTGTTTTTTAAGAGTCCACAATGAACATAAAAATAAGCATTTAAATTAATACATGGTAGGATAGGCCCAAGAGTTAAGCTCTATGTTGAATTTTATCAGTCCACAATGAAATATGTTTAATTTTATCAATCCCCATAGGTCCAAGAACAATCCACAATGAACATAAAATGAAGCATTTAAATGAATACATAGTAGAAAAGTATTTAAGAGTTTGATGCTTAATGTAATGCATTGTAAAAATGAGAATATACAAAAAAATTAGTGCATAACTAACAACTTTGCCACTTTTTTTCCATCAACTTTGAGAAATCAAATATGAGACATTAAATTGATATTTGAACTCTAAAATTATGATATATATA
>ML776604.1:271229-288967 GCA_009831015.1 Picea engelmannii
ACATAGGTTCCACATCCATTTTAGGATGATAAAAAAAAACTATGAAATTTAACTCCAAAATTCTGGAATCTAAGCCATTGCTTTAAGATAGATCACTTCGTACCTGCAATTCAAACCTGCAAAAAAAACCAGAATTCACATATTAAAAATTTACGATTCAAACATGCGAAATAAAATAGAATTCAAAAATTGTGATTAAAACAAAATTGACATACATATCAAAAGAGTTAAGTCTGATCCTCCAACATACTATTTCCCACAAAATATATTGTAAACATATTTTCCACCAAATATCATTTAAACATCTTTAACAATAAAAAACAATAATAATAAAAACAAATAACACATATTAGCATATATATTGTAACTAAATATTAAATAAACAATAAGAAATAATAACATACCCAACCACAGTTAAACATATTTAAGATAGTTACTCTCCACATTGAGCATATATGATTTAAAAAAATTGTAAAATCTTATCTAATATTTAAAGAGAAAAATTGTTTTCTTGGTAAAACAAATATTGTGAGTTAGAGTTAGATAATAATATAAAAATAAATATAGCATTGTGTACGAATAAAGTTCACAAATCTCCATATTAAGTCATTCTTCCAATGTAATACTTATCTCCTAGTGGATAAAGTCTCAAATCCTTTAGGTGAAATTCTCATCCCAGGTGATGTTATTTGATCTTATTTACTCAGCAATAAAATACTAATATCCTCAGTAGTAAAACACTTATCTCCTCTTCTGCAGTGGTCATATAATCAAACTCCATAATGCCCTTTCAAATTAAAGGACTCATAAATCTCCATATTAAGCCATTGTTCCAAAAAACTACTTATATCTATGAAAGTTCACAAATCTCCATTTTAAAAACTATTCTTCCGAAAAATATTTATCTCATCTTTCTGTGGTGGAATAGATGTTCTCATATAATATTTCATGTACATGAAGAAAACACAAATCTGCACATGTATATTAAGTCATTCTTCAAAAACCATTTAAATATTTCATCTTTGGCATGTATTCATATTACATATAATCGAATGCTCTTTGAAATTATGTGTGATCTATCTCACATATACAATATGTGTGAGCTACCTCACATATACATATGCATAGCTTATTTTTAAATCTACTTGAATGTGGGTTTTTGTGGTTAGTAACCAATTTAGTTAAGAGTTTGGCAATACCCTGGAAAGAAGGAATTCACTTCATTGTATGTAGAAAACACAAATGTCCATACTACGCTATTTTTGGACAAGAAATAAATGAATGCAATCGAAGAAAATTTAGAAAGTTTAACTTTTATGTTTCTGATGTGGGATAGAGTCTATTATCAAATAATCAAATGTTCAAGTTCAAAATTAGGTCTTTATCATGATCTAAACTTAAATAAGTTTGAAAGTACTTCATTTAAAACAACAATAAGCTCATATAGGGGTTCTATATATTTCAAAATAATTGATCAAAGCATTGAATAAGAACTTGGCTAAACTAAAAATTTGAGAAGACAAAAAATTGATAAAAGTCAAAAACATACATTTATGAATCATCTTGAATGGACGCATCCTTCCCAGATATGGGTGCTTCCTTCTCTTCCTCCTCAATCCCAATCTCCCTCCCAAGCACACTCTCAAGTACTCTCTTCTCCACATTACCTTATATAACACATTTCAAATTTTAAAATATGAAAAAATGAATTTAAATGATTATAACACATTAAATTTAAATGATTTTAACACACTAAATGATACCTATGAACTCCTACCCTCTTCAAACTCTCCCAATGAGAATTGATTCAAGCCTCCCAATTTAGTAAGATATGGAATATCGATCTTTGAACAACAAAACTAAGAACTAAATCTAGGATTCAATATATTCACATTTATACAAAATTATAAATTTTGTTGATCTCTTATTCAAAATATTGGAGATTGAACAACTAAAGTGTCCATCTATAGATATTAGAAAACACATACCTCATTCAACCCATCCAAATTTAAACTTGTTGAATCAAGTCCCCTATTTACTAGAGAATCATTTAACATATCTCCAAACTGCAATTAATGACAATAAAAAATAGATTATTTCTATAGATACAATGATATCTAAATCTAGAATTAGAAGTAAACTATTCTAAAATGCGTAAAAAATTTACTAACTAGAACACATATCAATCTATTGTTCAAGTCATCATTTTGAATGACCTTCTTCCAACCATTATGGAAAAAAAATTCATACTCCTTAACATCTTCTACTAACATGGTCTCTAACTCTGCATCTGTTTTATAAACAAATATGGCTTGGAAATTGGCTTTCACTCGCTGATGGTTCATACCAACATCAACACCATAAAAAATAACTTCCAAATTTTTCTCTGATTCCATTCCTAGGCTCTTTTCCAACCTCTGATATAGCTCTCAACTCTAAATGTGAAGCGAATTCCCTTATTGGTCGAGGTACTAAAGGTTGTTGAGGCCTTGACAATGCCGCATTTCGATATTTCCCTTTTCCATCATATGTCCATAATTTACAAGTCCCATAAGTAATGGACGATAGACTAGTATAATCAGGGTGCATATGCAAGAAAAATTCTTCATAAAAGTGTCTTTCAAAATAGTGTGGAACCTCATCGTTCCACGACAATTTTTCATATGCCGCCAAAAATCTGTTATACAGATGTCCTTCAATTTCGGGGTGCTTAAAATATTGCACCTTCAACATCTTCCGCTTTGACCCATCTTTGAATTTGAACATCGAAATTGTGTCTTCTTTTGAAACTTTATTTTTTATTGCCTCCCATTTATCATAGCCCATCACCTCTAACTTTCTTTGTCTCTTTAGATCGACAAAACTATCAGTGGTTGGCCCTATCTTTTGATATGCATCCATAAAGTTTTGCATTGAATGCAAAACAATTTGCAATCTTTTTTTACTCTCCTGAGGAATTTCCAATACCACCAAATCATTTTTCGACCTCCTTTTAACACTTGAGCATCGCTCAAAGGTCATTTCTTTAGTAATCGCTTCCCAGGGAAGTTCATCACTAACATTCAAAGGATAGGTGGATGTAGGCGTGTAAAATTATGTTTCTTGATAACGCGGCCTCATAAATCCACCTTCACCCTCTGCACCAACATTAGAATCTTCATTACAACCACTTTCTTTTTCATTATCATCCATTTCTCTAAACTCATTGTCTATAGACACATTTGAAATTAATTACAACATTTAACTTGACATAAATTTAAATACACAAAAATACAACAAAAATAATTAAAATCAAAGAAAATTACTAGAAATATTCTCTTTCCTTGAGGTATTCCCTACATTCTCAGGTGTAGGAGTATCAATGCACAACCTATATAAGAAGTTTGCATCCATAGCACTTTCTTGAGCACATTCTACAGTTGATCTATTCACAGACTCGTTTGAAAATCTCCTCTGACGAGATTGTTGCTAGTCACTTGGAGTCTCAGTCGAAGGAGGAGTTCCTCTTCTTCCTTCTGAGGAGATCTAGAGAGTTTGTGAGGAATGTTTGGAGAATCCTATGTCGACATCTCTCCTAAATATCTATCCTTTGGAAATTCATAAAAAGTTAAGAACAAGACAAGTACAAGTTAATATCTCCAACATTGACCAACAAAAATTATGAAGAAAAAAAAAAGAAGACAAAATTAATAGAAATGTTCTTTATGTTAGACACAATTAAAATAGGGCGATGCATAACTCCAGTACCCATGCCCATTTCAAATATATTTTGGTTCTTTAATATTAGCACAAATAACCTTGGTAAATCCACCAATAGTACATGGGTCAAAGTTTGGTAACGGAGTAGCGGTTATCTATATGGGAAATCAGATTTCATGCATCCAACAGGTATGGAGCACAATCCATGAAAATAAATGATTAACTTTAGGCCATATTTGGTTGGATGGAAGAAATCTTCCATCTACAAAGCAATGGCACTAAGTATCAACAGGTATGTATTACACTTGGAGGGGGCATTAATAGAGAAAATGTAATATATGATTGCTTGTTGTTGGAATTATGTTTATGGAGGACCTTTTTATATACTAAGCGTCTGTGATTAGATGATTTGAAACTGCTCAACATGATTTTATATGTGGTTATAAGTGTTTATAATTATTCCTTTAGTCAAAGGATCACTACAATTGCAAAACAACACCAAAGTTGGAGACTAGTTCCTTTTTGAGCAGTTTACTATGATAAGAGTCTATGGTTTGGAAGAGAAGCCATATCAAAAGTGAGTGTTGAATTTGGTTGTTCTAGAGACTAAAAAAAATGAAATTCAGTCAGTTGTTGACTAAAACGCCTAGCATATTACATTAAATGAATTTCAAGGAAAAACCAAATCTACGTAAGTGTATCTATTCTGGAGGTTGAGGGAATGACTACAGTGAATATACTACCTATGTTTCATTTTTTGTTTTCTATTTGTTGTTCTATAATAATGCATATTTTCCATAACATATTACAATGTAATATGTCATAACATATTACAATATAATATGTCATCACATATATTACTATATAACATATTACAATGTATTATGTCATAACATATATTACTATAAAACATATTACAATGTAATATGTTATAACATATTACAATGTAATTATATGTTACATTGTAACATATTATTTCCTAGTATCCTTGTCGCACCCTGAGAATCAAACCTTCATAAGGTTTGACTTCTACAAATTCTTGGAAAATACAATGCACCAGCAGTTTTTAGATTTTAGGGGTACCAGGTCATTCAGGTACCAGTCTCACTTGATCCATATGTTAATCCATCAAAACTACTCACATATGGGTTAGTTTAACACTAGGATGGTGTAACATCCCTCTCTTGTGCACTGAGCGAACTTATTATTTAAGGACACTTGCTCGCAAGTGATCCAAATTATTATGCTATTAGAAACATTTGATTTTGATTATGAGGCATTATGGGTTGATGTCATGTTGTTTTGTTGCATTGACATAGAGAGGTGCTATTGACTCGGTTTTGCTGAGTGTGCAGAATTTCAGACCTCGAGGATACAGAGGCATCGATGGAACCCCTTGGACTCTGAATCAAGTCGGAGAGTGAACTAATGGGGTTTGATTGTCTTATATGTGATATTAGTTCATCTGATTAGATGATATGATATGGATATATTTCTAAAATGATTCGTTGATGATGCAGGCTGACAATAGCTTGCCGACCAGACTCACATGTGGAGTAGAGGGGTCACGCTTGACTACCATATATGTTAAGGGAGAGGTGTGGACAACAACCCTGCCACAACCTACTATCACTCTCGTCGTGGTTCGAACTGTAGGTTAACGATTACCTAGTTCGAGAGGACCCACAATGTCATGAGGGAAGACTACGACATTCACTCACGATGATTCTAAGGGGTGCGCAATAAGGCAGGGGACTTTTTACTTAGAGGCCCTTAGTCTCCCACAATATCACCTGGTGGATTATTGACTCCTGGGTTTTTTGATGTCTACCAAGTCAGTCAAGAGGCGAGTGGCACCCTTGGAGCATGTGGTGCGTCCTGAAGGGCACGTCCCACAAGAAAAATGGAAAGAGGCGAGTGGCACATTTGGAGCACATGGTGTGTCCTGAAGGGCATGTCCCGCAAGAAAAATGGAAAGAGGCGGGTGGCACCCTTGGAGCACATGGTGTGTCTTGAATGGTACGTCGTGCAAGAGAAACAAAAAGTGGTGAGTGGCACCCTTGGAGCACCTAGTGCGTCTTGAAGGGTAGGTCGTGTGGTTATTTAATAATTGGATAAACCTAAATGGCTTTTGGACAAATAAAGTGTTAATGAATATTTGAAACCTTTCCCCAAAACAAAAAAATTGTCGCCCAGCCTAGGAGAATAAGTTCTAGGTCTAAATTTTACTAGTGATAAAATTTTATCTTTTATATATATATATATATGTGTGTGTGTGTGTGTGTGTGTGTGTATAATTAAATATATATATATATATATATATATAAATAAAATAAATAATAATGATAATCTTCATTAATATTGTGACAAGAAGGGGGTAAGCAATTAAATTGATTTATAAAATATTTTGGGATAAAATTTAAAAAGGGGAAATAATTATTTTACTTATTATGCTAATTTAAAATTTATTCATTAGAAAGAAAAGGGGAAAAAGGGTAAGTTTCTACAGTTTCCTTTTTGAGTTTAAATAAAAAGGGGAAGGAGAGAAATCTAAATAATTAGGAAACTAGGAAAAAGTAAGAAACATAAAAAGAAAAGGGAAACACAAGGAAAAATCAAAAAGTTTAACTTAGTAAGGTATCTAGCATTAAGGAAACTTCTAAATAAAATTGAACTAGTAAATTAATAATGGGGAAAGTCATTAAAACCTTTAAGGGAAATTGGGGACACCTAGGAGCGATTCTAGGAGTGACTCTAGGTGGCTGAGGGAAATAAGGGTAATTAATTAATTAAAGAAAATAGTTTTTGGAGGAATGAAGGGGATGGGTGACACATGTACGGGGATGATTTTTATGAATTAATTTAATAAACATTAAATAAATTACGATTTTGGGAAAGTAAAGGACTTCGAAACTCTATATAATGGAGAGAGGAAAATGATGTTGGATCTCTTTTTTTTTGCGTAACATTACGCTATAGAAATATATACTTGACTGACTTAGCTTGTGGGAGTTGGGATATACAACTCGATGAGGAGTGGTAGCTCAGCCTTGCGAGGTGAGTTGGGAGCTAGCTGATTCTATGGATAGTGTGTGTGGCCCCTTTGCGGCTCGGTGGGATAAGGGGGGAGTGTTAGCACTCTGTAATTTTCCTAAGGCTGCTGAGGCAATCACAAAGGTAACCTCAAACCGCTTCGAGTCTTGGATCTAGCCCTCCAAGACTCAGAGAGGGATCTCTCTATTAGATTTAACTTTGTTTGTAATAGGACTGATGTTAGGCTAGCTATAAAAGCAAGGAAAATATAGAGTATTTGATTTTGAAATGGTTACTTTGGGATAGCAAGGAGGGCCATTGGGCAAATGGGGTCTGCGATTAAAAGTGATTAACATCTCAGATCTGGACAAGACTATTACATAGGGCAAGGTAGCAGAAAAATTGGATCGATTTAAGTTTAAATGGCGTGGATTAGAGGAAGAAATAGGTGAGGAATAAACCAGGCACAAGAGCAGTTAAGAATTCCTGAACTAATCTTTTAGGAGATAAACATAAAGATTACCACAAGTTGAGAGGCAGAGTATCTGCTGACAAATTCTTCCTCTATTACTTTCCTTCTGGTAATAAGAACTGAAAACAAATTGAAAGATAACAGGAAAAACATTAAACAGAGGGAAAACACCACCAATATTTCCACACAGGAATCCTGTAGAAAAACTAGTCCATCACTGATCATTCATTAAAAAAAAATACAGAGACATTCTCTGGCTAAAACACAGCCCTCAGCTCCAGCAAATAAAAAAAATAAAAGCTACAGATTAAGACCTCTCACACAGGTCGAGCCTCTCCTATTCAGCCCAGTCGAACCCTCTCTCTACCCTTTACAGCTCTATAAATAAGAAAACAAACCCCCCCAGCCTATCAATCCTCCAAAACTTGCGCTTTAACTCTGCACTCTAAAAATAGTAAATAGTTACACAGATTGACACATAAACAAGACAGCAAAATAACTGAAAACTAAATTTGATATCTGCTGCTCGACATCTGGAACATGTTGGAGGTTGTTGAAAACTGGCTGGAGTCGAATCTTCTTAGGCATGAATGCTTTGCCACCTGTGTTCTAACTGCCATGTGTTTACTGTAAATGAACTCCTCGAAATATGGATACTCTGCCACTTCACTGTAACTGAAATCCCTGTCTGCCATTTGATTTGATCTACGCCTGAAAACTGGGATACCTTCCATTTGTCATTCATGAAATTAAAATTGCCACCTCTGTCTCTCTGTTGCCACCTGATTTCTAACTGCCAGGTGTTCCCTATTTAGAGTGTTCGTTCTATCCCAAATAATCCCCTTCCTGTATTTGCTTATCATTAAATCAGCCTCCTTCGACATCATTAAATTCTTGCCAAGCTTATCTCGCTCAAATATTAACGTAAGGATTTCTTAGGAACACTTTCTGCTTTTGGACCTCATCCAATGTATTAATTTGAGAATGTGAATTCAATGATGAATACTCTTGCAATTTGACCCCACCAGAAACAGGATCCCAATTTAATGAAGGGAAGTCAGGGAGCTTGCACATTCTGAGTGCATGAACAATTGAATCAATGTTAGAAGCCACGTTCCATCTAGACTTCGGCAAATACGAGTTTAGAACTCCACCTTCCACAATATCCTCAAGCACATTAATTTCAGGAGGTGGTCAACCAGGAAGACTGTTCTGCACTGCAAAAACAATGTAACTTTCAGTTCTTTTTAATGCCTGGTTGAGAACGCTAATACAATCCTTCGGTGTCACTTCTGATGGATTCACATTTTTTCTGAGAAACACTTAATTCATCCTACAATGCATCTGCATGTTTTTCTTCTCCTTGGACCTTTGTATCAACTCCTGAAATTTCAACACCTCAACCTCTAACATTTGCAAATTTCTAGCACTCATTTGGATCTCGTTTTCAAGCGCCTTCTTTTCCTCATATGACTTGCTAATAATTTTTCCACCAATTTCTCTATATGCTTGTCCCTTTGAGCAATGTTGCCCTGTAGTAATGTGACCAGGTTTAAAATTAGCTATTCTGGCTCCCGTGCTTGGCATAACTGTCATCAATTCTTGGCTTCTTGATTTCCTCTATGCAGCATTTTCCTTGTTAACTTCGGACTCAAAATTGTTTATCCTATCTCCTTTAGTCATTCCCATAAATTCCTCCCCTGAATGTAAATCCTTTTGGCTTTGTACAGCGTTATCTTGCTTGTTGAAAATTATAGAAGCAATTGCAATCTCTTTGTTGTGAATGTTGTAGGCTTGTGCTATATCTTCAATCAAGGATCTGGGGCCATCTTCTAAGAATCTTACACATGAGTGACCTTGAGTTCCCATATGGGTCACTTCCATCAAAAATCATCTTTGACAAAACTTCTTTATCTAATGAAGCTCTGTGAATTTCTTCTTCTAATGCATTTGCAGCTACTAGACGATAGGCAAACACTTTCTTCTTCCGTCCTATTCTGAAAGCTCTACTTATTGCCTGGCGAGTAATAGAAGGATTCCATGGAATATCAAGGATGACAACTCTACTAGCACCTGTAAGGTTAATGCCTTCTCCAGATGCTCTAATTGAAACAAATAGAAACTTTGCCTCATTAGAATTGTTGAATTGGTGAATAATTATTTCCCTGGCTTCCATAGCAGTGTTACCATCAAGTCTTAGTACTTGAACATCTCTAATCCAATTCCTTTTATTAATAATCATATTTTCAAGTAAGGCCAAAGGAGATAGGAATTAACTGAAAACTAGATGACAGTCTAAATCGAGCACAGTGTCCACGCAACCAATCGCATTGTCTTTGGTATAAGAACCCTGTGGAGGTAAATCTGACAAATATGACTGTGGTGTATAGCACGGGTTTCCAGAGTCCACATCAGGCGGAGGTGAATTGTTAATAGTTTAAATTGGCAGACTTGATGTATAACCAACAGAAACGAATTGTGACGAATCATAGCTATAGGTTCTTGAATCAGCGAGAGGCAGAGGTCTATAATCCTCCTGAGGTGAAGTAGAACCAACAGGAGCTAGTTGATGTAAATTACAAAAACCCACTAAATCACCGTCTCATGTATATGTCCATGTCGAATCGATGAGCAGGTGGTCTGGTACATCCCTCAGACACCTCATAACCTTCCATGCACGCGTGCTCCTTGCGCTGGACACCTCTAAACCGTTTCAGCACCTGGCGTAGGGTTTCAAAGTTGAGTTTTATATATTTTTTGATTCTCTGCAGGTGATATCCCACATGCATGTGGTATACTCAACATTTAGCGTTTAAATAAACCAACAATTACATGCTATGTCAATGAAGTGAGCCCGAGGCTCGGGCTTTGGGGTTTGGTGTTTGCGCTGTGCTGGCACTGCTTTATGTGTTTGTTGTTGGTGTATTGAATGGTGCTTATCCCTTGGTGTCGAGTATTAGGAGGTTGGCCCGAGGCCAATATAAACTTTTTGGTGAAACTTTTGTTAACTAATTCATAAAACTTCTGCATAAAAGCAAAGGCCGAGGGGCCATTTTTAATTTTTCGCCAAATTCACCAAATTTTTAACAACTTTGTCATTGCCCACCAGAATTAAACTTTTACCATTTCAAACCAATCCACCATTTTTTGCTAAAATATACACCAAAACTCACTTTGAAGCTTAAGCGCAGGGACTTGTCTTATGCTGGAACAGTGTCGGGTGTTTTCCGCCACCTTTGCCATGCATCATGAGCGAACACATATGCCTAAAAAAGATAAATGTTATTCAGAACATTGATCCCCTATTATATAGGGTTCTAATAGGGAGAAGAGTGCCCCTAGTGTTGGCTGGGAGGTACAGGTGAAGTCTCATCAGTCGACAAGCGGGAGTTGCATGAAGCATGCCAGACATCAACTTAGAGAGGGCGATTGGGCAATGGTACGCTTACTTTATTTATGTATGGTAGATTGTTAATATGATTTATTCTTTTAGTTCTGCATGTTTAAATGGGTAAGGAAAATGATTGTCTTAGCATTCTAGTTGATGACTGAAATTTCCCCATAGCCTATAGCTCAATGTTGACTGATTTCCCATGGATTTTGACCTCTGGATGTCTTGACCATCCTATGGTTTATTGATTGAGATGATTGCGGTTATTTTTTTCTTTGTCCTTATCTCATCAATCTCTGTCTGAGCAGTCAACCAGGAACCTGATCTACGTTCCTCGGTTCGGCGTTAATAGACCTATGGATCTTAATGCCCTACTTTTTGGTGTGTGGATGATGAGCGATGGATGTTCCTATCAGTCGTCCAACTCTGTTGTTTGTCCTTGGCTGATTTTTGTCTTGCACCTTCTAGAAAAAATTACCTCTGCATATGGATTTCCATGCATCCTTGTTGGTTTATCTCTGCACTTGTTTTTGTTCTCTGCACCTTAAGGGCTTAACCATGGAATTTCTCTGCGTTTGGCTGATAAAGTCTCTGTGATCATTTCAATGGATTTCCCAATGGATCTTTGTGTTTCTTTTTATTGTCTGTGTTTTACCCCTTGGCCACTCTAGTGATTTGCTTATTTATCAATGACAGAATTTATGTAGTTCCTTTCTGGTGTGGTTGTATAGCGATTTGATTATTTATCCATGACATAATTTATGTAGTTCCTTTCTAGTGTGGTTGTATAGAGATTTGATTATTTATCCATGACAAAATTTATGTAGTTCCTTTCTGGTGTGGTTGTATAGCGATTTTTTTATTTATCCATGACAGAATTTATGTAGTTCCTTTCTGGTGTGGTTGTATAGAGATTTGGTTATTTATCAATGACAGAATTTATGTAGTTCATTTATGGTCTAGTTGTGTAGCGATTTTCTTATTTATCAATGACATAAATTATGTAGTGCCTATTCTGGTGCGTTTTGCCCAACATTTTTCCTTTTAAATGATAATGACAATATCGCTTCCTTCTGGCACATTTTCGCACAACGATTCTCTTATTTAATTGATGATGGCAATGAAGTTTCCTTCTTACTGTTAATTGCGATGTTAATTGCAATGTTAAATGATATATTATTTTCCCTATTAGTTGCCAGGATAATTGCTACAACGATGTTAATGGTCAACAATTTCCTTCTTACTATTAACTACCACAGTTATGTTAATGACGATGTCAATTGCTACAACGATGTTATAGGCATTAGTTACCTTCTTAATGTTAATAGACAACTAGTTATTTTGGGTACGGTTACTAGATAGAAGGCTTGTGTAATTTAATTGTTTACAAGAGTTATAATCGTAGCATTCACCATTGATATGGCGAATGTGGTTATACATTGTTAATTGATAGTTAGATTGTAATTTGTGATTAATTTAGAAATTGCCCAATTAAACTGTGATTAATTATTAAATGAGATTAGTGAGTATTGACCAAAGTAGAGGTTAAACTTGCTAAATTAAATGATGGTTAATGATTAAATTGTAATGCATAATTGCCAAACTGATTCATAATTGATGTTATTTGATTGAATTTAATGAGTAAGGTATAATGTAGAATGGCCGATTGGATTGTATTTAATGTTAATTTGATGATAAGTTAAAGACTGATTTATAATTTAGACTTGATGTTTGGGCTAGGTGGTTGACGAAGTCGCGTCTTGGCTTGTGTCTTCCCTGGTAGTTGTCCCCTGGTGTTTCGTCGACTTTTTGTTGGGGTTTGGGCATGCTTTTTTTATCGGTATTCGGTTTCTAGCACATCGGATTATCTAGAGTCGTCGGTACGGATAGATTATCTTTGTGCCAAGGGTATTGATGCGTCTATCACCTAGGAACAACATGATTCCTAATGAGGGGATCATGGCGCACCTTGTAGGATAGCAGCAAATGAGATCTTGGCCAGAGTAGGTGCGTTCTGTGTGAATGTTGTCGAGCGTTGCAAGTTTCTTTTGGTGCATGGGTTGAATGCCTTCAGGCATTTGGTTTGCACGCCTTTATGTTCTAGTATTTGTTCATCTAGGTTGTTGTGTTGGGATGGGGATGTTGTCCCTTATCTTGTAGGCATGGTCATGTTTGTGTCGGGCGGGTAGTCATTCCTCCTTGTTATTCTGCACATGTTTTGCCTGGTTTCCCTTGTGCTTGTGTGTGTTTTCATAGTAGACTGTTGCCTGGAATGCATTCTTGCATTCGACGTTAGTGGTGTGGTTAAACTATTGTTGTCATCACCTTCTTGTCGAAAAAAAAAAAAAAATCACTTATGCTTCACTTGTTGTCGTAATGATGGGGTCGTTGCATATGGTATCATAGTGGGTTCAACTCGCGACTTGGGATGACTACAACTTTCATTGATATGATTTGATTATGATGTTTTTAATTAAGTTGACTTGTATTTGTGCAGGTAATCATGGTTAGAGGATGCCGTGGAGGCAGAAGATGGGGTGCTAGGGGAGGAGGTGCGACGCCTCCAGTAGCATCAACGCCTGAGGGGTTTAACCTCGAGGGAGACGAATAGGTTGTCGGGCAGGAGTAGATAGTGGTGGGTGATGTGGTTGGAATGATGAGGTATTTTCAACAGATGTCTGAGGCACTGATTAGCCATTTGGACAACGACGAGGCCACGACGTCGACACCCCCTAAGGTTCCACCGCGCACTCCGGTTGGTACTGGTAGCATACACCGTGAACTCAATAAGGTCAAATTTCCCAAGTTCTTTGGTGCCCCGGAAGGCGCAATCATCGAGGCATGGTTGGAGAATATGGAGATGTGCTTTGTGCTTCACGACTATACCTCCAACATGAAGGTCTGCATGGTGGTATTTAAACTAAAGGGAGGCGCTCTTCTATGGTGGAAGACACTCCTACCACAGCTGAACATGGACGTCGAGGACGTGTCATGGGAACTATTCGAGGAACGATTTCGAGAGAAGTACCTATCATAGGAATTCATTGAGCGTTAGCTCAATGAGTTCAATGCCTTACGATAGGGCAGTCATACAGTGCCCAAGTACGAGGCCCATTTTATAGAGCTACTCTGGTATGCTCTACATCTTAACACTAAGAAACTTGAGGTCAACAGGTTCTTGTTCAGCCTTAATGGTAGCATACGTGCAAAGGTTAGGATTTTGATGCCTCAAACCTTGCACGATGTTGTCTAGAAGGCCCTCATAGCAGAGGACGAGCTTATCAGAGGGGGTCAGAGCAGGACTCCAGTGAGACCAGTAGGGTAGGTGTCAACTGGTGTGCAATAGAATTAGACACCAGCCAGACATATGCCAAGATATCATTCCTTCTAGAGGGGATCCACTTTCGCTACACCTCGGCGACCGACACATCAACAACGGACACCTTATCGGGGACCACAACATTAGAAGCAACATCGACTGCAACAACAATAGTTTAGGCCTATTCAGTAGAAAAAACTAGGATTCCAAGCCCGTGGGCCATCATCTTCTACTTCAGGTACCAGGAGTACTGGACCGAGGAAGGGGTGCTAGACGTGTGGGAAGCCACACTACCAGCGTGACTTCCTAGTGGAGAGGACTAGAGCATCTAGATCAGCCAGGCCCACTACTGTGCGAGATTTGGGCAAGGCCCATCAGATTCATGCAACCATGAATAACCGCCAGGTAGGGCACCAGTCGACTGTGCTCGAGACGTCAGGTATCATTGATGACTAGACCCTTAGTATTTTTATAGATCTTGGTGCTACCAAGAGTTTCATTTCTAGTGCAGCACTAAAATAGATTAATGTAAAGGCAGTCGAATAGGATACGTTTATCTTCGTAGAGATGGATTGTGGAGCCAAATAGAAGGTTGGAGGAAAGGTTATGGGTTGTACCCTTAACCTGGGAGACTTTGTCACCAGGGCCAACCTGTACGTCATGATCTTAGGATCTTATCATGTCATGATTGGTATGGACTGGTTGGAATCGCATGAGGTGATACTCAACTATAAGATGAAATGGTTGAGCCTGGTCAATGATGAGGGACAGAGACATGTGATTGTAGGTCAGAACCAGGGAGTTTCCCCAAGGTTCATCTCTTCCTTGCAGCTATGGAAGAGATTGCGCAAGGGGTGAAAGCTTTATGTGATCCTTGTGTTAAACGAGAAGGGAGTAGCGGAAGGTCTATAACACCTTCCAGTGGTGAGAGAGTTTGCAGACGTCTTTCCAGAGGAGTTACCTGGGATGTCGCTAGAGAGGGAATTGGAGTTTACTATAGACCAAAAACCGGAGACTGAACCGATAGCTAGAATGCCTTATCGGATGTGGAACCTGGATTTACAGGAGTTGAGAATGCAACTAAAAGAATTGTTGGACCTAGGACTAATATGTCCAAGTGTGTCACCGTGGGGTGTGCCTGTTATTTTCATACGAAAGAAGGATGGTTCATGGAGACTCTACATTGACTACCGTCAATTGAATAAGGCAATGATCAAGAATCAATAGTCGTTTCCTAGGATTGATGATTTGTTCGATCAGATGAAGGGTGCGATGATGTTCTCAAAGATCAATTTGTGATCAGGTTATCACTAGTTACGGATCAAGGAGGATGATTTCCCTAAGACCGCCTTTAAGATGAGTTTTGGACATTACGAGTTTACTGTTTTACCGTTTGGACTGACAAACGTCCCAGGGGTATTCATGAAATTGATGAACGGGGTGTTCCATGAGTACTTGGACAAGTTCGTCCAAGTATTCATTGACGATATTTTGATTAACTCTCGGACAATGGAGGAGCATGAAGATCACTTAAGCTTAGTACTAAAGTGTTTGTGAGAGCACAAATTGTATGGGAAGTTGTCCAAATGCTCATTTTATCAATCAAGGATTCACTACTTGGGGCATGTCATCTCCAGCAAAGGTATTGTCTTGTATCCAGCAAAGGTAGAGGCTATTATGGAATGGCCTACGCCAACAAATGTCTCAAAAGTGCGCAGCTTCATGGGTTTAGCAGGATACTATCGACAATTCATCAAGGGATTTTCAAAGATAGCAAATCCGATCACAGAATTGCAGAAGAAAAACAAGAAGTTTGTTTGGACAGAGAAATGCACAGAATCATTTCGGAGGCTCAAGGAGTTGTTGAAAACAACACTGATACTAAAGGTCCCTGGCATGGACACGAACTTCTTGGTATGGACTGATGCATCCAAGGAAGGCTTAGGCAGAGTCTTGATGCAAGACAGTCAAGTGATCGCTTACCTATGGAGGAAACTGAGAAGGCATCAGGAAAACTATGTGACACATGATTTGGAGTTGTTAGCCATTATATATGCCTTGAAGGTTTGGTGACACTACCTTGTTGGAAAAAAATTTGAACTAAAGATGAACCACTGTGGACTACAACACATATTTACACAAAGCGACCTGAACGCACGACAACGACGTTGGTCGAAATTACTTAGCGAGTATGACTTTGATATTTTTTATATAAAAGGAACAGTGAACCAAGTGGTAGATGAATTTAGTCGGAGACCACACATATTTTTGGAGTTGCCTCTTCAAACGAATCTATGTGAAAAGATTCCAACTTTACAACATGACGATGATTTGTACAAGGAGGTCAAGGATTTTATCGGACAAAACACAATGATGGTACCAAGATTTGAAGGATTTACGTTTGACGATGATGGATTATTGAGGCTTAAAAATTGGATTTATGTACCGTCGAACGACGAATTGAGGATGTTGATCCTAAGCGAGGCTCATAGAGCCGTATACATGGCTCACCCAAGAGTCACGAAGATGAGAGCCGACCTTAAACCCTTACTCTTCTTGAAGGGAATGAGCACAGACATAGTAAACTATGTGGCCAAATGTCTAGAATGTCAGCAGGTAAATGTTGAACATAGACACCCAGTAGGATTACTACAACCACACGCTATTTTGGAATCAAAATGTGAGGTTATTTCGATGGATTTTATTGTTGGATTTCCACTGACAACACGGAGACGTGACTCAATTTTCATAGTAGTAGACACTCTCACGAAGAGTGCTCACTTTATTCTTGTGTGTACGACGTATCAGGAACCTAACATAGCTATATTTTTCATCAGTGAGATTGTGAGGCTGCAAGGTGTTCCTAAGAGGATTATATCCGATCGAGGATCACTGTTTACTAGACGATTTTGGACGAGTTTCCAAGAGCCCTTTTGAACCTAACTTAACTTCAGTACTATGTACCACTCGGAGACTGACGGGCTATAACATCCCACTCTGGCGCACTGAGAAAACTTATTCTTTGAGGACACTTTCTCGCAAGTGATCCAGACTATTATGATATTAAAACATTTGTCCTTGATTATGATGCGTTATGATAAATGACATGATGTTTTACTGCATTGACATAGACAGACGCTATTGACTCAGTTTTATTGAGTGTGTAATGTTTTGGACTGTGAGGATGCAGAGGCATCGATGGAACCCTTGGACTCTGGATCGAGTCAGGGAGTGTGCTATTGGGGTTTGATTGTTTTACTGTGATTTTAGTACATTTGATTAGATGATATGATGTGGACATGTCTAACATGATTGTTGATGATGTAGGCTGATGATAGCTTGTCGACCAAACTCACATATGGAGTATAGGAGCCACACATGACTACTGTTAGGACCACACTATGCACCTTTTTGCTTATACTTTTTGCCATTATTATACCCTCGAGTACCTATATTTGAACCTATACTATCACTTTGTCTGATCATCTCAAAGGTATACAACGTCCTTTCTCATTACTATATGCTTAATCTGTTTTGCATAATATTTTACATCACTTTTGTACTTAACCATTGATTAGAAATGCATAAGTGTCCAAAACTTCAGATTTGCATTCAAGGCCTATTGCTGAAACACGGAGCTGCTACACAGTCCGAGATCACAGATGCTGAAACACGGAGCAGCCACACAGTCCAAGGTCGCAAGATGCTGAAACACTGAGCTATTACACAGTCCAGAGTTGCAGATGCTGAGACACAGAAGGAACTGCCAGAACCGACGATGCTGAAACACAAGGAAGCCGCCACAGTCAGCAGTCAACAGTCAG
>ML776604.1:334411-348476 GCA_009831015.1 Picea engelmannii
CATCAGTGGAATCTTACATCATGATATATTCAACCATCATGACTAGCATTGATGGGTTAACATTATCGAACCCTTTTTCATCCACCTTCTTCGTCAATATCCTCCTCATTGATCACTCCTTTCCTTTTTCTCCTCATTATCCATGCTTCTCTTGTTTACCTTCATCCGTTCACCATTTCATCTAGCATTAATTAGGACCAATCCTTACACCTTCAACCTTAGACATTATCCCAATTTTAGTTTAGCCACATGTTGATGGATCGACGATATATTATTTTGGCTAATTTCATTTATGTTCACAATAAACTTACATCTATCATTTTGTTCTATTGTGACCTGCTTGATTTCCCTGGATTAACATAACCAAGTTGTGTAGTCTAGGTGATATTCTCGTAAACTAAATGGCAGTGCACAACTAGGGTATTGATATTAACCTTAGCCTTATTCAGTAAGAGTCACCCTCTTACAAAACCTTACATGGGATCTTCTTGAATTGTTCTCACACAAAAATTTCACTGGAACGTCGCTCTTGCCACGTTTTCCACTGGAACGTCTCTCTTGCCACGTTTTCCACTGGAACGTCACTCTTGCCACGTTTGTGAAGATGTATGTCTCAATTTCCACGTTAACGTCGGTCTTGCCACGTTAACGTGGCAATTGCGACATACATCTTCAGAAACGTGGCAAGGGTGACGTTCCAGTGGAAAATGTGGCAAGAGAGACGTTCCAGTGGAAAACGTGGCAAGAGCAACGTTAACGTGGAAAGACTGACGTTAACGTGGCAATTGAGACATACATCTTCACAAACATGGCAAGAGTGACGTTCCAGTGGAAAACGTGGCAAGACCGACGTTAACATGGAAATTGAGACATACATCTTCACAAACGTGGCAAGAGTGACGTTCCAGTGGAAAACGTGGCAAGAGCGATGTTCCAGTGGAAAACGTAGCAAGAGCGACGTTAACGTGGCAAGAGCGACGTTAATGTGGCAAGAGCGACATTATTAGGCAACATGAACTTTTTTGCGACAATATGGACAATTTTGTCGATAACGCCGCAAATAAAACGTTGGAATTTTTACAATATGTAGTAACGGTGGGAGATATGGGAAAGGCCCATCGGATTCATGCAGTGGTGAATAACTATCAGGCAGAGCATCAGTCGACTGTGCTCGAGACGACAGGTACCATCGCTGACCAGACCCTTAGTATTTTGATAGATCTTGGTGATATTGAGAGTTTCATTTATGGTGCAGCACTAAAAAAAATTAAGGTAAAGGCAGTCAAACATGACAAGTTTAGCTTCGTAGAGATGGCTTCGGGAGACAAACAGAAAGTTGGAGGAAAGTTTATGGGTTGTGCCCTTAACATGGGAGAGTTTTTCACAAGGGCCAACCTATACGTCACGATCCTAGGATCTTATGATGTCGTGATTGGTATGGATTGGTTGGAATCGCATGAGGCGATATTCAACTGTAAGACAAAATGGTTCAGCTTGGTCGATGACGAAGGACAGAAACGAGTGATTGTAGGAAGGAACCAGGGAGTTTCCCTAAGGTTCATCTCTTCCTTACAGCTATAGAAGAGTATGCGCAAGGGGTGCAAGCTTTATGTGATCCTTGCGTTAAATGAGAAGGGAGTAGCGGAAGGTCTAGAACACCTTCCGGTGGTGAGAAAGTTTGTGGAGGTATTTCTAGAGGAGTTACCTGGGATTCCGCCAGAGAGAGATTTGAAGTTTACAATAGACCTAAAACTGGGGACTGAACCGATAGCAAGAACGCCTTATCGGATGTCAACCTCGGAGTTACAAGATTTGAAAATGCAACTGAAGGAGTTGTTGGACCTGAGACTGATACGTCCTAGTGTGTCACCGTGGAGTGCACCAACTATTTCCATACGAAAGAAGGACAGATCATGGAGGCTTTGCATTGACTACTGTCAACTTAACAAGGCGACGATCAAGAATCAGTATCTCTTTCCAAGAATTGATGATCTTTTTGATCAAATGAAGGGTGTGATGGTGTTCTCCATGATTTATTTGTGATCAGGGTATCACTAGCTACGGATCAAGGAGGATGACATCCCGAAGACCGCCTTTAAGACAAGGTTTGGACATTATGAGTTTATTGTTTTACCATTTGGACTGACAAATGTCCCAGGATTATTTATGACTTTGATGAACGGGGTGTTTTGCGAGTACTTGGACAAGTTAGTCCAAGTGTTCATTGATGATATTTTGATTTACTCTTGTACGACGGAGGAGCATGAAGAGCACTTTCGCTTGGTACTACAGTGTCTGCGAGAGAAAAAATTGTATGGGAAATTGTCCAAATGCTCTTTTTATCAACCAAGGATTCACTACTTAGGGCATGTCATCTCCGGCCAAGGTATCGTCATGGATCCAACGAAGTTCGAGGATATTATGGAATGGCCTGCGCCGACGAATGTCATGGAAGTGCATAGCTTTATGGGTTTAGCAAGATACTATCGACGGTTTGTCGGGGGATTTTCGAAGATAGAAAATCCCATCACGAAATTGCAGAAGAAAAACAAGAAGTTTGTTGGGACCGAGAAATGCACAGAAGCATTTCGGAGGGTTAAGGAGTTGTTAACAACAACGCTGATACTAAAGGTTCCTAACATGGACGTGGAATTCTTAGTATGAACAGACGCATCCAAGGAAGGTTTAAGCGGAGTCTTGATGCAAGACGGATGAGTGATTGCTTACATTTCAAGGAAAATGTGAAGGCATGAGGAGAACTACGCGACATAGGATTTTGAGTTATTAGCCATCATATATGCCTTGAAGATTTGGAGACACTACCTTGTTGGATGAAAATTTGAACTAAAGACTGATCATTGTGGATTGCAACACATTTTTATGCAAAGCGACCTGAACACACAACAACAACGTTGGTTGGAATTGCTTAGCGAGTAGGACTTTGATATTACTTACATAAAGGGAAAAGTGAACCAAGTGGCAGATGCTTTGAGTCGGGACCATGCATCTTCTCGGTGTTGCCTCTTCATATGAATCTACGTGAGAATATTCTCACTTTACAGTGTGACGATGACTGGTACAAAGATTTCGAGGTTTTTATCAGACAAAACACAATGATGGTACCATGATATGAGGGATTTTCATTTTATAGTGATGGGTTATTGAGGTTTAAAATTCAGATTTAGGTACCGCCAAACGACGAGTTGAGGATGTTGATCCTGAGCAAGGCTCATAAATCAGTTTACATGGCTCACCCGGGAGTCATGAAGATGAGGGCAGACCTTAAACCCTTATTCTTTTGGAAGGGAATGAAGGCATACCGAAAAAACGAACCACACCTTGGAGGACATGTTACGCATGTACGTGATGGACCAACAAAAGCATTGGGAAGAATTCTTACCACTAGTAGAGTTCACTTACAACAACAGTTACCAGAGCACCATTAAGATGGCGCCTTTCGAGTTTCTTTACGGGCGACCGTGTCAGATTCCCTTGAGTTGGGATCGGTTTGAGGATAGGGTTCTGGTGGGACTAGAAGTGATCCAATAAATAGAAGAGAAAATGAAAACCATAATACAAAGGATTAAAGAAGCGCATGATTGACAGATGATTTATGTCAATGCACACCGATTTGATCGTAGTTATGAGGTCGACGATCGAGTCTTCTTACGGGTTAAACTGCATAAGAGTTCAATCAAGTTTGGGAAGGGAGATAATCTCTCTCCTAGGTTCATGGGACCTTTCAAGATTGTGGAGAGAAAGGGGTCCGTGGCCTATCGACTAGCCTCACCTGATTCCTTGAGGCATATGCACGATGTTTTTCATGTATCTATTTTGAGACATTATATTAGTGATCCTACACATGTGATTGACATGAGTTCCTTGCAGGTATCGGATGAGGGAGCTCTCACGACTGAGTCGGTCCGCATCTTAGATCATCACGTTCGATAGTTACGACATTGAACGATAGATCAAGTCAAGGTCCAGTGGGACAATTATAGTCCGCACTCGGTGACCTGGGAGGACGCATATGATATGCGCCAACAGTTTCCATTTTTATTTGATAGATAGACTTATGATACTGTGATACACTTATTTCAAAATTTATACTATGAAACTTCGGGATGAAGATTACACCAAGAGGGGGTGTATGTAACATCCCACTCTGGCACACTGAGAAAACTTATTCTTTGGGGACACTTTCTCACAAGTGATCCGGACTATTATGATATTAAAACATTTGTCCTTGATTATGATGCGTTATGATAGATGACATGATGTTTTACTGCATTGACATAGACAAGCGCTATTGACTCTGTTTTACTGAGTGTGCAGGGTTTTGTACCTTGAGGATGCAGAGGAATCGACGGAACCCTTGGACTCTAGATTGAGTTAGGGAGTGTGCTATTGGGGTTTGATTGTTTTACTATGATTTTAGTACATTTGATTAGATGATATGATGTGGACATGTCTGACATGATTGTTGATGATGTAGGCAGACGATAGCTTGCCAACCAGACTCACATATGGATTAAAAGGGCCACACACGACTACCAGAGAGGTTGAGGGAGAGGTGTGGACAACAACCCTGCCATAGCCTACTAGCACTCCCACCGTGGCTCAAACTGTAGGTTAACGATTACCTAGTTCGAGAGGACTCACGATGCTGCAAGGGAAGACTGCAACAGTCGCTCGCAATGATTCTAAGGGGCATGCAATAAGGTAGGGGCCTTATTCCTTAGAAGCCCTTAGTCTCCCACAAGTTCACCTGGCGGAGTGTTGACTCTAGGGGTTATTGATGTCTACCAATCAGTCAAGAGGCAAGTGGCACCCTTGGAGCACGTGGTGCATCCTGAAGGGCACGTCGCACGAAAGAAACAAAAGAGGCGAGTGGCACCCTTGGAGCACGTAGTGCGTCCTGAAGGGCACGTCGTGTTAGTGATGTTAAAGGAGAAAACCTAGATGGCCCTAAGACGAATATCTCATTAAGAAATTAAAAAAAAAAATGACTCCCCTAATTAAGTGTCGCCCAATCCAGAATATAAGTTCTAAGTTTAAAGCTTCGCTAGGGGTAAAATTTTGTCTACCCTTAGGAAAATATCTCTAAAAAAATAAAATGATAAAGTTTAAAATAAAAACCAGTTAAGAAATAATTGTGGACTTCATAAATTTTTGGGTAAAATGAAGAGAGTAAGAACTTAAATAAGATATGTGAATAAAAGGTAAAGAAGAATTTAATTATTTAACTTGTGAATGTGTAAAAGGATATTGAATTAATAATAAAAGGGAAAGAGGTTAAGTTGCACAACTGTCGTTTTTAGCTCTAATAAAAAGGGGAAAGAGGGAAATTATAAAAATTAGGAAACTAGGGAATGGAGGTAAGATAAAAAGGGAAAGAGGGAAAGAATCTGCATTTAAAAACCTTCTAATTTTGAAATGAGTTAGCATTTTCATTTTAGGGAAAGCCTTTTAAACATGTAAGGGAATCTAGGGACACCTAAGAGTAAATTTAGGAGTAAATCTAGGTGGGTGAGGGAAATAAGACAAATTAATAAATTAAATAAAAAAATTATTGAGGAATATGGGGGATGAATGACACTTGTACGAAAGAGAATTTTTAGAAGATTTTTATTAAAAATTAAAGTAAATGAGATTTAGGGAAAGATTGGAAGTTATAAAACTCTATAAAAGAGAAGAAGGCGGAGGAAGAAAGGGGGGATCGGCTGTTAGCGTAACGTTACATTGCTGGATTAGTCACTTGACTGATTTACTTGTGGGGAGTTGGGATTTCCCAACTCAGAGAGGAGTGGTAGCTCAGTCTTGCGAGGCGAGATGGAAGCTAGACATACCATCTGGACAGTGTGTGGCCCCTTTGCGGCTCGGGGTGCTAAGGGGGAAGCAAAGTATCGCTAGCATTGGCTGGGAGGTACCGGTGTAGTCTCGACGGTCGGCGAGTGGGAGCGGCACGGAGCGCGCGGATGTCATTCGAGGTGGGAGATAAGGCAATGGTATGTTCGTTTATTTTGTAGAGTAGAATGCATTAGGAACTTATGCTTGATCTATATGTTGATTGTAAATGGATGAACTCTGCCTTGAGCTTTTGCCCGTTCGATTGATTGCATAAAATTATTGTGGTCACCATTTCGGGTTGGGTTCACTATTCCTTGGTTGGGATCTTTATGCTTCTGCCTTACTCTTCGCGGCTGTATTTTCCTGGATGTGGTATATTCACATTTAAATTATTGTTGTATAGTTTTACATTCATTGATAATCATTGATTTAGTTATAATGCATTGTTGTATACACATGGATGCATTGGAATGGTGAATTTGTGCGGTAATATATATATATATATATATATATATATATATATATATATATATATTACCTCTGATATTTAAATAGATGAAGAAAAATTCGAACTCGTTCTGTAATGGTGTAATGGTGAATTCGTTTTGGAAAAATTCATCCAATTTCGTTTTGAATGATTGGTTCAGAATAATTCATCTCTGGCAGTTTCATTTTGAAAGATTGGATCTGAAAAATTCATCTCTGGCAATTCCGTTTTGAAAGATTGGTTCTGAAAAATTTATCTCTGGCAATTTCATTTTGAAGGATTGGTTCTGAATAATTCATCTTTGGCAAATTCGTTTTGAAAGATTGGTTCTGAAAATTCCATCTCTGGCAATTTCGTTTTAAAGGATTGGTTCTGAATAATTCATCTCTGGCAGTTTTGTTTTGAAAGATTGGATCTGAAAAATTCATCTCTGACAATTCTGTTTTGAAAGATTTTTTCTGAAAAATTTATCTCTAGCAATTTCGTTTTGAAGGATTGGTTCTGAATAAGTGATCTCTGGCAAATTCGTTTTGAAAGATTGGTTCTGAAAAATTCATCTCTGGCAATTTCGTTTTGAAGGATTGGTTATGAATAATTCATCTCTGGCATTTTTGTTTTCAAAGATTGGTTCTAAAAATTCTTCCCTAGCAATTTTGTTTGAAGGACTGGTTCTAAAAAATTCCTCTCTCGCATTTTCATTTTGTAATATTTGTCCTGGCAAATTCATTCTAGAAAATCTGTTTGGTGAAATTGTTACTGCAAAATCGTATTATGTATTGCGTTGATTCGGTACCGCTTGATTCTGTGTCACTCTTAGCATTCTGTATTCCTCTTATTTGTTTTCTTAAATTCTGGAATGCTTTGATTCTAATTTAGTGCAATAATTCTCTATTTCGGTAAGGCTGGTAATGCTTAAATTTCAGTATGGCTTGCACGCAGCAATCAGTTCTTAATTTGGGTAACGCTTTAATTTAGCCTTATATTTAGTATTGCATGGCCAGTATTGACTATCGATTGCATTGATGACGGTAATTCCTTATTGAACTGATTCTCATTTATGGCAGATAACATTATTAAATGTAATGGAAAATAACGATCCAAGAGGGAAGTATGGTGAAGAGTTTCATTATCCTTTAAAATGAGGTATTAAACAATTACATAAATGATTGTAGTTACAGTGATAAAAACAATTATTATCTCGTGACATACTAAGATAACATATAAAATAAGTAAACAGAATTGAATCAATAAACTTTTACAATTCCATTGGGATCTCTGATTATCGTAGAAATAAAAGTATCCCAGGGCATATGTGTTGTAAGTCTAAATACTTGAAAGTAATATAAATAAGAAATGGAATAAGTTACGTTTTATTTTATTAATAATAATACCTTAACAGAAGATGTTCATATTTAACCCTTTTATAAAAATATTTTATTAAATTGTGTATCCTACATATTACATCGGTTTTTGAAGAGAGATAAATAATAAAATGTTATGAAACCTCTAGAGATAGTCCTGAGAATTGAAATTATACCTTAGAAATGAATGTAGAGATTAAAACAAGGAAGGTAAGCATCTAAATATTAATAAAAACGATATGGTTATTGCAGTTAAGTTTTTGTAGAATTTTAGCAATATATCTAGGCATGCAATTAATACAAGGATATGAAGGACCTTGTATGAAAAGTTTGGTGAGTTAGGGCGTGTTCTTATTCTATTAATAAAACCAAACAGTTAAGATTACCATAAGATATGAAGGACCGTGTAGGAAAGGAATTTGGTGTAATGGAGTATGTTCTTAATCTTATACTATTTTAGTAAAAACAAGATTATAAGGATAAATATAAAATATTTATTAAATGCTAAGTTTCCTTTTAGTAACTAAGTTTCCTTCTAGTAACTAATTATTAAATGCCAATGCCTTGTTTTAAGGATTATACCTTAATGATATTTCCATTTAGACGTGTTAAGTGAGCTTGTGCTAGATGATTAACATAGACTGCATTTATAACTAGCTTGACTCGACGATTAATCAGGATAGTGGCGAAGTCGTTTGCTTATGTTTCATGTTAAGGGTGTGGTTGTTCCTTTTTAATTAATGTGGTATTGGGTTGTAAACTTGTAATGTACTTGGTCTGCTTATGTCGGGCAGGATGTAGACACCTCCATGTTCCTCAGAACAGTCGCCATCCCTGAGACGTTAAATGGTTGAAATCGATGGGAACCTGGGCTTGAGCATTGCTTATGTGTCTTGGAGGTCCTAACCATTGCAGGGTAGGACGAGCGGGTAGTCTGTCGTATTTATTTGTCGATTGATGGTCGTTCATTGCATGCAGATACTTGATGTGTGTCTTAGGTCATCATGTTGTTTTCTTCATTGTATGCATCTTGTTCATCGTCGGGTGGCGATGTAGATTCGAATGTGTTTATTACCCTTGTACACATGCGCACACATTGTTTTTGCACTTTCTTAAAAAAAAAAAAAAATTACTTGTCAAGAGGTTCGTCGTCTTAACCAGGAGGTCCGTTACATGGGTAGACCGAATGAATGAACCAGACCTTGGAGGACATGTTGCGCATGTATGTGATGGACCAACAAAAGTGTTGGGAAGAATTCTTTCCACTGGTGGAATTCACTTATAACAACAGTTACCAAGGCACCATTAAGATGGTGCCTATCGAGTTTCTTTATGGACGACCATATAAGATGACTTTGAGTTGGGATCAGCTTGAGGATAGGATCCTGGTGGGACCATAAGAAATCCAAGAAATGGATAAAATGAAAACAATAAGATAAAGGATTAAAGAAGCACAGGATCGATAGAAGAGTTATGTCGATGCGCACCGTGTCAATCATAGTTACAAGTTTAGCGATGGAGTCTTCTTGGGAGTAAAACCAAATAAGAGTTTGATCAATTTTGGAAATGGAGCTAAAATATCTCCTAGGTTCGTGGGACCTTTCAAGATCATGGAAAGAAAGGGGCCCGTGGCCTATCAACTAGCCTTGTTTGATTCCTTGAGGTAATGTTTTTCACGTATCTATTTTGAGACATTATATTAGTGATCCTACACATGTTATTGACATGAGTTCCTTGCAGATATCGAACGAGGGGAAGCTCACGGCTGAGACAATCCGCATCTTGGATCATTGCATTCTACAACTATGACGTCGAACAATATAGAATTTCAAGGTCCAGTGGGACAACTATAGTCCACAATCAGCGACCTCGGAGGACGCATATGATGCGTGCCAACAGTTTCCATTTTGGTTTGATAGATAGAATTATGATACTGTGATACACATTATTTCCGCACTTATATTGTGAAACTTTTGGATGAAGTTTAGACCAAGAGGGGTGTTTGTAACATCCCGCTCTTGCGCACTGAGCGAACTTATTCTTTGAGGACACTTGCTTGTAAGTGATCCAGATTATTATGCTATTAAAAACATTTGATTTTTATTATGAGGCGTTATGGGTTGATGTCATTTTCTTTTGTTGCATTGACATAGACAGGTGCTATTGACTTGGTTTTAGTGAGTGTGTAGGATTTCGGACCTCGAGGATGCAGAGGCATCGATGGAACCCCTTGGAATATGGATCGAGTCAGGGAGTGAACTAATGGGGTTTTATTGTTTGATATGTGATATTAGTGCATCTGATTAGATTATATGATATGGATATATTTCTAACATGATTCGTTGATGATGTAGGCTGACGATAGCTTGCCGACCAGACTCACATGTGGATTAGAGGGGTCATGCTCGACTACCAAATATGTTGAGGGAGAGGTGTGTACAAAAACCCTACCACGGCCTACTAGAACTCACGTCGTGGCTCGAACTGTAGGTTAACAATTACCTAGTTCGAGAGGGCCCACGATGCCATGAGGGAAGACTGTAATAGTTTCTCACATTGATTCTAAGGGGCGCGCAATAAGACAGGGGCCTTATTCCTTAGAGGTACTTTGTCTCCCATAATATCACTTGGTGGAGTATTGAATCTAGGGGTTTTTGATGTCTACCAAGTCAGTCAAGAGGTGAATGTCACCCTTGGAGCATGTGGTGTGTCCTAAAGGGCACGTCAAGCAAGAAAAATGGAAAGAGGCGAGTGGCACCCTTAGATAATGTGGTGCATCTTGAAGGGCACATCGTGCAAGAAAAATGGAAAGAGGCAAGTCACGCTCTTGGAGCATTTCGTGCATCCTGAAGCGCACACCATGCAAGAGAAATAGAAAGAGGTGAGTTACACCCTTGGAGCACCTAGTGCATCCTAAAGGGCACGTCGCATGGTTATTTAATAATTGGATAAACCTCGATGGATTTAGGACAAATAAATTGTTAAGGAAGATTTGAAACCTTTCCCAAAAACAGAAAAATGTCACCCAGCCTAGGAAAATAAGCTCTAGGTCTAAATTTTATTGGTGATATACTTTTATCTTTTAAATATATATATAATAAATAATAATGATAATATTCATTAATATTTTGACAAGAAGAGGGTAAGCAATTAAATTGATTTATAAAATCTTTTGGGATAAAATTTAAAAAGGGGAAATAATTGTTTTACTTATTATGCTAATTTAAAATTTATTCAGTAGAAACAAAAAGGGAAAAAGGGTAAGTTTTTGCACTTGCCTTTTTTAGTTTAAATAAAAAGGGGAGAGAGGGAAACATAAATAATTAGGAACCTAGGAAAAAGAAAGAAACATAAAAAGAAAAGGGAAACAGAAGGAAAAATCAGAAAGTCTAACTTAGTAAGGTATCTAGCATTTAAGAACCTTCTAAATTAAATTGAACTAGTAAATTAATAATGGGGAAAGTAATTAAAACCTATAAGGGAAATTGGGGACACATAGGAGAGATTCTAGGAGTGACTCTAGGTGGGTGTGGGAAATAAGGGTAATTAATTAATTAAAGAAATTAGTTTTTGGAGGAATGAAGGGGATGGGTGACACATGTACGGGGAGGATTTTTATGAATTAATTTAATAAACATTAAATAAAATGGGATTTTGGGAAAGTAAAGGACTTCAAAACTCTATATAATGGAGGGAGGAAATAGATGTTGGATCTCTTATGTTTTCCATAACGTTACACTGCAGAAATCTATACTTGACTGACTTAGCTTGTGGGATTTGGGATACCCATCTCAGTGAGGAGTGGTAGCTCGACCTTGCGAGGCAAGCTGGGAGCTAGCTGATTCTATGGATAGTGTGTGTGGCGCCTTTTCGGCTCAGGGGGCTAAGGGGGAAGAAGAGCACCCCTAGCATTAGCTGGGAGGTACCGATGAAGTCTCATCGATCGGCAAGTGGGAGTTGCATGAAGCGTGCAGGATATCAACTCAGAGAGAGCGATTGGGAAACGATACACTTTATTTCTGCATGGTAGATTGTTAGTATGATTCATTCTTTTAGTTCTGCATTTTTAAATAGGTAAGGAAAATGATTGTCTTAGCATTCTAGTTGATAAATGAAAATTTCCCCATAGCCTATAGCTCAACGTTGACTGACTTCCCATGACTTTCAACCCCTGCATCTCTTGATCGTCTTGTGGTTTATTGATTGAGATGATTGCATTTATTTTTTCCTTCATCCTTAGCTCATCATTCCGCACCTAAGCAGTTGGCCAAGAGCCTGATCTAGGGTCATCGCTTCGACGTTAATAGACCTATGGATCTCAATGACCTACTCTTCGGTGTGTGGATGATGAGTGACAGATACCCCTATCACTCGTCCACCTCTGTTGTTTGTCCTTGGTTGATTGTTGTCTTGCGCCTTCTAGCAAAAAGTACCTCTGCATATGGATTTCCATGCATCCTTGTTGGTTTATCTCTGCACCTTAAGGGCTTCACCATGGAATTTCTCTACATTTGGTTGATAAAGTCTCTACGATCATTTCAATGGATTTCCCAATGGGTCTTTGCATTTCTTTTTCTTGTCTGCATTTTTCCCCTTGGTCACTCTAGCGATTTGCTTATTTATCAATGACAGAATTTATGTAGCTCCTTTATGGTGTGGTTGTATAGCGATTTGTTTATTCATATATGACAGAATTTATGTAGTTCCTTTCTGGTGTGGTTGTATAGCGATTTTCTTATTTATCCATGGCAGAATTTATGTAGTTCCTTTCTGGTGTGGTTGTATAGCGACTTGCTTATTTATCAATGACATAATTTATGTAGTTCCTTTCTGGTGTGGTTGTGTAGCGATTTGCTTATTTATCAATGACATAAATTATGTAGCATCCATTCTAGTGCATTGTTCCCATCGTTTTTCCTTTTAAATGATGACAACAATATGGCTTCCTTCTGGCGCGTTTTTGCATAACAATTCTCTTATTTAATTGATGATGGCGATGAAGTTTCCTTCTTACTGTTAATTTCCATGTTAATTGCAATGTTAAATGCTATATTATTTGCCATATTAGTTGCCAGGATAATTTCTAAAGTGATGTTAATGGTCAATAGTTTCCTTCTTACTATTAACTGCCACAACGATGTTAATGGTCAACATTTATGTTAATGACAATGTTAATTGCTACAACGATGTTATAGGCAACAATTACCTTCTTAATGTTAATAGACAGCTAGTTATTTTGGGTACGGTTACTAGATAGAAGGCTTCTGTAATTTCATTGTTTACAAGTGTTATAATCGTAGCATTCACCATTGATATGGAGAATGTGGCTATACATTGTTAAGTTATAGTTAGATTGTAACTTGGTATTAATTTAGAAATTGCCCAATTAGACTGTGATTAATGATTAAATGAGATTAGTAAGTATTGTAACGACCCTGCTTAAATAGGTGTATATGATAATTAATTATAATTAATTTAATAATATAACTGTCCTAAAAGATTAGCTAAACCATAATTATTTCTTAAAATAACATTAACTAATTAATTATTATTAATTAGTTATTCATGATTGTCAATGATTAATTCAATTATTAATTAACTCATTAATTAATAAGGTAAATAAATAAAAGGAGGATAATAAAGTATATTATTAAATTAAGTTACGTACCCGAAAATGGATGACATATTAACTACAAGGGATAATATATTAAATAAAGGGGATAAGGGGCATTAACGAGAAAGAATAAGAAGGTAATAAATGGGTTAGGTAGGGAGTAAATGAGGTGGGGAGTCGGTGAAAGGAGGAATAAGGAGAGAAAGGAGGTTTACAGGAGGTCATTCTATGGGAGGATGAGCGATTGATTTTGGGGGGTCTGGATTTGCAGAGAGGAGTGGAGTTTTGGGAGTGGGATTGTATCAGTCAGGCACCGGGGTTGCTGGAGGTTTTGGGCACAGGGGCCAGGATATCCATATGATATCCTGGAGCTAGGAAGTTACCTAGTTGGCAGGGAGGAAGTAGGTTTCGGGCATTGTTTTGCAGCAGTGGTCAAGGAGGCAAGCGGGTATTTATTTAAAATTATGCATTGTTGTATTATGTTAGAAATATTTATTATTCATTGTAAAATTTAAGTTACGGATTTACTATTATGAATATTATTATGCTGTTATGAAATTACTGTCTTGGTTTATGAAATAAATTGATGTAAAATTAATTCGGCCCCTAGATTTGGTATCAGAGCCCTGGTTCAAAATCTGGAACCAAGGGCCTACCTACCCATCCATAAATTTAAATAAACACTCCTATTTAATTATAGTAAATCCCTAAATAAATGTATTAGGGTAAATATAAATTTGGGCCTTAAGGGCC
>ML776604.1:369101-393952 GCA_009831015.1 Picea engelmannii
TAGAACTTTCCATCTCAAAATTAAAGACAATACACCCTATCGTATCCTCTTCATACAAGTGAGTCTTTACCGCATTCAGAGACTATAATTAGATACCTAATGTACATGAAAAAGATAAACACATATGGAAGAGAAGGGGTTTCATAATATTGGTTTAAAATCTAGTCAAAATCACCCATGACTCAAGAGTGGTGGCATAAAGATGTCAAGTGTTCGCAAAACCAGTGTGGACTAAAGAAAGAGGTTACTCTGTAGAATAATCATAATATTATTACATCTAATTTTAAGGAGAAATTGTGATGTAATAAATAATTAGAAGAGAAAATAAAACTAAGATAATATAAGGAGGTGATCAACCCTAATCTAGAACATCAAAAGTATCTCTTTGTTTTAACTATTGTAAAGAAAAAAAACAAACATTGCTAAAATAAGAACTAAATCTCATGAGCTCAATAGTGACACATGGCGTTAGACAATTCCTAAAGTTGTGTGGGTTGAAATAATTCGTTATCTTTGTGAGACTAACAAGTTTGAAGATGAAGATCATTTTATCTTAAAATGTATATGATATACCCAAATTAGATCACAATTTCTAAATCCAATTTCTAAAAGCATTGGATTTATTTACTTCTCTCATACATAATTAAGGATGTGATACCCATCTCTTTTGTGCAAAGCCACCTAATTCCATCTAAAATACTATAGTTAAGTACCATATACATATCTCTTTTGTCCAAAAAGAAAAAAACCTAATACCATCTAAAATATGAGTCTAATATGAAAGACCTCACATGGGACATTTGACTTATTCAACAACCTAATATACTATAAAAAACAATTATCACTTTTACTTTGCATAAAAATAAAATAATTGGAAATAAGATTTAGTAGATTAAATAATTCTTTCTTGTAACATAATTATGACCCTAATCCTATACTTTTAAATTAGTGACTAAGAAAAATATTCCAAAATACATTCTTGGGGAAAAAGAACATTATGAAAAAAAAAAACCATGTGCATTCAACCTAGGTAACCCTAATCTTTTTCTTTTCTTCAAAAACGTTTTTGTCATCATTAAAATTTAGAAGCACATTTTTTCCTTATTCAAATAACATTATAATTCATTTCTAAAAAAAAAAAGAATTGGGAAATATATATACATAATAAATTTTCTCTAATATTTTCTCCACCCAAGAAAGAAAATATATAGATATTACATCACTCAAACTATTTTACAAAATATATCAATAACACTTTGGAGTAAATAAAAATGCATTTAAAGCAATATGAATTCAACATTATTAGAATAAGCATAGTCCAATTTGAAAGACACCATTATTAAAATAATCATAGTCCAATTTGAATGATCCTTTTAGGTTTATTTTTAGAATTTTAAAAATAAACAAAAATCAACCATATGAATTCAACATTATTAGAATTTAACATATTCCAATTTCAAAAACCCGTTCATGGTTATTTTTATAACATTAAAAATAAATTAAAAACACAGTTGATAGCCTTCGTACCATCGAATAAACCAAGCCCCAAACCTCTAGACTCCCTTAAATCTAAACTTCATTTCCTACAAGAAATGGTAAAACCCTTGACATTAAAAACCCTTATCAAAAGTGAAGAAACGAAAATGAGATTAAGAGAAGATTGACCATTATCTCACCTATATCATATTCCTCCTTCCCTATGCTTTCTTCACCTCTTGTACTAGTAATGTCAAACAATTATAATCCCCGAGAGCCTCAAAATTCAATCTAAATCCATAAAACTTTCCTTCAGCTCACCTATAAATAGCCCGTTGCATGTTGGCCTCTCCTTCCTTGACCATCACAATATATTTTTAAAAGTAATATATTTTATGTGCGAACAATGCATTTCCTTTAACTCAAATTGTTTTTTTCAGTTTCTATAGTGAAATAGGAATGAATGCATTGGTACATCCTTAAATAATATATATGTATGTCTACATACACATATAACTTGTATGAGGTAGAAGGTATGGTGTGTCATTTTATTATTGTCAAATAAATGTATACCTCGTCAAATAAATCTCCACCTCTGAGTAATAGTAATATATTTAAAAGGATTGATTTTATTGTTTATTTAAAATTATTCAATTGTGGTTTCTGAAAGTATTTATTATATTAAAATTTATTTTTGATAAATAATTTAGTTTTCGATGTAATTATATATATATATATATATATATAAATTGTGGTATTCGTATAAATGAAATGTGGGTGGGAGGTCTACCCACACAATTAGAATTGTTGGAACTATAATTAATCAAGTTATTGTTTTAAGTAATTCCTCTAATTCTTTATGGCTAAATGAGGACATTGTTTTAGCTAACATATACAAAAGAAACTCTGAAGACTTGGTCAATAATGTTTTTGGTAATAAGCTAGTCAAACTCTGTAGTTCTCAGGATTTAATAATTTTCAATAGTCTAAGGCAATGGCCAAAATTTAACAGGATGACTTGTATCCATGGGATATGTAGTAGTGTCGTTGATTATGTAATATTAGATATGCCCATATATAAACAAATAGTAAACTTTGATCTTTCAGATGGCCACAAACCTGACTTCAATCATTGACCTTTAACCCTATCTCTAAATTTTTCCATGCACAAAAGATCCAATGAAGAGCACTCTGACAACCAATGGAACTTACTTTTTGACAAAGAGAAAGTCGATATTTTCTTAAAATACTTAAATAATGATTTTAATATCATATCATATGACAACAATATTGAAGATGCATATTGGAACTTTACAACAATCCTCTCTACTTTAGTTAACAAATTCTATATTGACAGGCTATTTAAAAGAAAAACAACATATCTGAGCCTTGTTATGATAATGAATGTAAAATTACTAGAAAATCCATTAATGATTATTCCAATGCATCATTAAAACATGATAAGATAAATAGATACAAACACTTAATTAAAAAGAAAAAAAATAATATATAATTAGAAAGCAAGAGAAGATTTTGGACCTATTTAAAATAGATCCTAGGAAATTATGAAAGGAAAATTATAACTCTTAAAACTAAAGAAAATAATAGGATTCCCTTGAAGGATTGGAATTCATATATTCAAAATATTTACAAATCCCCTAATGTCATGGAAAACATTCCAAATATTTTGATAGAGGATGAAGTGTTTTCTATAGAATACATTAAGTTTTGGATTAAGTGACTCACAAAATGGAAAGTTAAGGACATCAAAGGTTACCAAGCTAAAATATTAAAAATTGGAGGACCTATTCTCATCCCACATATATGTAAGCTCTTCAATTTAGCTATCAATAAATACTTCCTAAAACCTTTGACTCAAATCCTCATTGTACCTGTTTTTAAAAGTGGGGATAAAAGAAATCTGTCTCGTTATCAAACCATTATTATTAACCCCATTTTAGCTAAGATATATGGAAGCATTTTGGAAAAGAAGATCGGTACATGGATAGAAAGTGATGGAAAAAGAGCTAAAGGCTAGGCCACATTTAGAGATTTCCATTTAATAGTGGATCACTTTGTTATGCTTGGGGTCAGTGCAGAGGAGTGTCACAATGAAAAAAATTATCTTCTATGTTGTTTCATTGAGTTTAGAAAAAAAATTGACACAATGTCCAATAGTAACCTTTGGAATAGATCAAAAGATTTAAAAGTTTGTTTCGAGTTAAGAGTCATTATACTAAGTTTGAATGTGAAATTTATTGAAAATTTTAGGAACATTAAGGGCTAGTCGGAAGAAATTTACTGTAATATAAGAGTTAAGAAAGGTTGTCTGATATACTCCACCCTTTTCAACATATATATCGACAATTTATAAGACTATTTTAAGGAAAAGAGTTGGGTTTTTCTTTCCCTGCAACCCACGTTTCAAACCCTACACCTATATTCCTACTCCAGGCCTTTTCTCCTCTTCCAATACACAGGATAATGATTAAAAGAAAATCATTTTTCAAAATTTTGTTGAATTATTTGACCACATGAGGTTTCGTGATTATTGTGTTGTATCTTTACTCCATATCCACACTTTCAAAATCTCGCAACCTTTTTGTATTATCCTTTCCATTGTTTTAAAATGTGATGGAGCTATGTGTATTGTCTTACATTCACCATGGGAATTAAATATTTGAGCTTTCTTACAACCATACCTTGATTCTGGTGCATATTTTTCAGTCCCAAACCTTGTTTTCTCATCCATTAATGTGGGCAAGTAAATAATATGAATCTAGTTTCAAAGTCTTGTTTAAATATTCGACCCAGCAAGTCAGAAGGATTTATGTCACCCACAAAATTATGGCTTGATTGGTATTGATCTATGAGATGGTTTGAACGATTTTGAGTTTAAAAGAATTACTATGGAAACAATGCCCACCAGAGTCGTAGGGGGTTTCAATCTCGGTTGTTTGCAATTTTTATTGGATGTTGTGATGTGAATATTATATAAAAAAAAGAGACGATAACTTTATTTTTCTCTTCCTCTCATGATGTTTGGGACATTCTGTATTATTATGACTAAGATAAATTGTTTTGTAAACAACTTCCTAAATAAAGTTATGATAGTTTAAAATGAGAAATGAAATTCGTCTTTTTTTTAATAATCATATTGATTTCACCTAAGTTTTATATTGCACGATTTAAAAATATTATTTCCACATTATGGATCATGTGTGTGAAGTTTAAAAGAGTGCTATGGCACAAACAAATTTGGTGGAAGTTTTGGACGACAAAGAGTGGATATTCAAATGATTTTGTAGATATTGGCAATGTTGATTTTAAAGATAATAAATGTTATTTATTGTAACATAACAATAATCACTATTTTTTCCGTTCATTATTTCATTTTTCATTCATTATACGCACGTCACCTTCCCAACAACATTTATCCATCCCCTGTTTTGTTATCCTGGACATCATTTTTAAAGTAAAAAGATTAAAAATGATTGGATAATGATTTTGGGGTGGGAATTGTGACATGGATATATTGTTTTTGGAAGAAAAGGACTATGCATTGCTTGAACAATATTCATTGTTGATTCTCATCGATGCTATAATTTTTCGTTCATTATAAACCGCTTCATATTCCTAATGACCCTATCATTCCCTATTCAATTGCAATTAATTATTAAATTAGATTTGGTGAAATTGTGTTAATGGATGGATTGCATATTCTTATGTTTGCAAACGATACACACAACATCTTGATTTTATTTACGTAGAGTATTAGAGAATGGATTGTTAAAAATTTTCATATTCTGATTGGAATATTGCTTTAGGATGAGTTTCTTTAGCTGGGGAAAAAATGGCAAAGGTGTAAATAGAGGTAGAGGAAACAATTGGAAAAGAATCCATAAAAGACCACAATTCCCAATACATTTTTATGTCGATCCACAAGAAATAAATCATCTTTTCCAAGATGGATTTTTCAATCTAGTTGGCCAAGGAATTCTGCAACCTAGTCCTGAGAGGCCTTCTTTCTAGCCACACTGAAATTTCTTTGGTATCTGTGTGCCCCCTCATGTTTCTATGCACGCAGAACCACCTTCCAATGATGGCTTGCAAGAGATCATTCATAAACCTGTTGCACATCATAATGGGTGGCCTACAATATCATTTCCATTGCCCCCTCATCCACCGCTACTTAATCCAAATTCCTAAGATGATCGCATTGATTCACCCGCCTAGTCTACACATGCAATCAAAGGGGTTAAAACTATTACACTCGAACCAAAGATTGTTAAATGGGAAAAAGTGGCCAATTCCCCTAACTCTTTCGAAAATTCCTTTGAATCGATGTCCTTCCATCTCCACCTCAAGGATAATTTCTCCCATGTCATCAAGGAAATCCATCCTCAATATTCCAATCAGCCTAAGGCTATTAAGAAAGGTAAAACAAAAGAAATATAAAAAGAGAGAAGTAGTGAAAAGAGGGAAACCGTCTCTCATAGCAAATATGGTTTTTAATTTTGTTAGATCTATTTTCTTTTGAGAACAATTTTTATTAACATGAAAGAATTTTTGGACAAAAAATATAGTTTTAAACAGATTTGTTTTGGACAACATGGATATGATGCTAATTTTGGACATAGTCATGTTTTATTTTTTAGATTAAAATATTTGACTATTAATATGAGGATTGGAGTTACAAGGATAATGTTTGACTTAAATTTTTAGAGTATTATATTTCATGTTTTAATGATTATTAAAGGAATGAAAATTGGAATGACAAGGGGTCCTACCTATTTAGTTATTATTTAAATAGACCATTATTTATATATTATTATTTATATGTCTCAACTAATTAGTTAAGCTAATCAAGCATAACAAAAGAAATGTAGTTGAACTACCATAACTTACTAAGAAAGAATAAAATCTCAATCAATTGAAGAGACAAAGGAGAGAGAACAGAAGGGGGACTTCTGATATAAGGTATTCTCTATACTTGTGAGATAATAATTTTCTTCATTCATTATGAGTTTACTAGAAAGCTAAACCATTTTGATGACAACATGGTCTTATTGAAGGCAACAAGATTCAAAACTAAATCATATCTTTCAACAACTTTTTTCTAAAGGTGTATGATCTATCTTTGGCAGTCTATGTGTTCTTGTTTGTTTATGGATTAGATTTCATGACTAATAAAGAATATTTTGTAGATTCAAGTGAAAACATTTTTATGGAAAGTTGATCAAGATCTTTAGCTTCAGTTTTCTTTTGTTGTCGGACTATTTTTTTATAGTGCTCATCGAAGAATTGTAAGTTTGACATTGGTCCCACCCTCACAGGGGTTTGTAAAGAGAATTTCTCCTTGTATCTCAGAATGAAGTTAATATAAAAAATCAGATTTTTTATTTCAGTTTCACATGCGTATCTTAATGATATTATTCATATTTTACTTTTATTCTTGTCTCTTTTCCTGTACACACTTATGTATATATTTCCTTTATTTCTTTTTCACAATCACATATAACATATAAATCAACCTTAGTCCCTAGTATATATTACTTGTGGATTAAGATATTGTTTTGAATTAAAGGCTATAAACTCTGAGTAACATTCCCAACTATCTTTCCTTAGCCGAGAAAGATCTAAAAAATATTGAGTAAGGTTCTTCATACATTTTCCTCAACACACTTGTTGGGATCCAAGCCTTTAACCAAATAATGAACAGAGAGAAAAACAATATAAGGCATGCTTACACACAACAACAAAGAGATGGGGGGCAATGATATTCTGTATTGCTTAACCAAACCAGTGAAAAAATGAATACACTTGTCTCTATAACACCTCACGAGCATCCATATTTAATGAATAGAGATCTCAAGTGTTTCCATCTATACGAAATTCCAAATGCTTGGTAACCTAAGAATGTAACTTCAAGGGTATTTTTTTTCACAACCCAACATATATTATATACACATTACAATATTTTAAATATATAAAAAATAAAAATAATATATATATATATATATATATATATATATATATAAGAGAAATTGATTATCCACATTACAAACTTTCAATATAATTTTTTTTTATGGTGTTTATATATAAGTCAAAAGATCATTTGAAAGATGTAGGTTGTGTTGGACTGGCTCTTGGTACTATAGTCATCATCGTTGTCCTATATGTTGATGATATTGTTCTTATGCCAAGGAATCCCTATGATCTCAAGAAGAAGCTTAGAATCGTCAAGGACGGCTTCTCTAGTACAGGGATGACGATGAAAACTGACAAAAAAAATATTATGATAGTTAAATTCCAAAATGTCACCTATGATAGTTTTGTATATGACAATAATATATTGGAAGAAGTGCCTTCACAAAACTATCTTGGAATCAATATTTATCACAAGCTCAATTGATCTATAACATTGAGAAAATGATAAATGGACAGTGCAAAACTTACTATTGGGATTGAAAATAATTGTAAATTAGTGGACTTGTTTCACTCTTGTTATCTTGTATGGATGCAAAGTTAAGAGATGTCGTATCTCTTGTAAATTGTTCATAAATATAAAGCACATTAGAAGGAATTTTATCACTTATAATCTCAAAATTAAAGGCAATATATCGTTACCTGTCCTCCTGATAGAAGCTAGTCTTTCCCCCATTGAGAGAAAAACTGTGATTAGGTACTTAATGTAGAAGAATAAGATAAACAACATGGATGACACAAGGCTCACCAAAACAGCTTCAGAATCCAGAAAAAATCATGAGCGACTTAAGAGGGGATGTCATAATGATGTTAAGTGTTGGCTAAATAATTGCAGAATGAGTTTCATAGTGAAACTGGACATTGAATGATTCTCAAAACACAATGACATGAAAGAATTTGTCACCTTTTGGACACTTAAAGGGTTAAAAATGAAAATCACTTTCTCCTATAGTGCCCTACATATACCCAAATTAGATCTCAATTTCAAAATATTTGTCACAATACCGGCCTTCCTAACCTTCTAAGTCATCGAAAGTGTAGTCATCTTGAAACTTTTCTCCTAATCATTTTCGAGCATGCAGGTAACATTCTAAAAAAATCCTAATAATATCATACCTTTCTTAAGGTACTATAAACCAATCGTTGTCTTAAAGGGAATTAACTATCATCATCATATATAAATGATACAAATAATCCACATTACAAACTTTTCAATATAAATAAAAAAATAAAATACAAATTATAACATGGCCAACATATTAGTTTTTATTATCTAAAATGTAATGCTTTATGAATCAATTTTACTTCCTATGCATCAATAGCAATAATTAATTCAAATGAGAAGAAAAGGAAAAAAAAAAAAAATCAACTTTAAAGTATAGTGTAATATATTATTTATTTTATTATTATAAATGTATATTAAATATAATAATAATTATAATTGGAAACATAAATTTGTAATTAAGTTTTGAATTTGATAAACCGTGAGTGTGTTGGAAAAAAAACTTTAAATACTTGTAAATGTAAAAAGTGTTCAAGTTTAAGTAGAAGTAAAAATTCACAAAACAGAGTATGAACACACAACAATGGAGCTCTTGAGCTTTTCTTCACATTCATATATAAATCTGAAATCAAAATACATGTTATGTAATTATTCAACTTCACCTACTAATAAATGCAATTTATTTTATCTATGCAATTAATATGCCTATCCATCTATCTGTTTTAGTCAAACAAGAAATGAGAGAAAAATTACATTATTCAACAAAAAGACTGAAAGGGTGACTAAAAGTTTTGAATTTGATAAGCAATGATTGTGCTGAAAAAAAGCTTTGAAGTTATCTGTGTGGGCTTTTATATTTTTTTTAAGTTAAAGTTATCCCTACGAATCGTCAAATCTACATTTCAAAGCTTTGAAGTAATTTGGGTGAGCTTTTATAATTTTTAAGTTAAAGATATTCCTACGAATCGTCACATCTATAGCTTCAGTCGGTGTCATCGAATATTTCCAAATCTGTTATGGTTGCATGGAACTGTCATAAAAGGTAGAACCTCACTTCATTTTTGTGCAATGCCACCATTGCCATGAGAGTCCTGCCTTTTGGTTTTGATGCGCAGTTACTCTACTTTATTATGGAGAATACTGCGGAGGGGTATCTATATGCTCACTTCATTCCCATTGATATGAAAAACAGGGTGTCTGTCGTAATGCAGGTCAGAAGGGGTTCCAAGGGACCTGCAATGATGTTGGCACCCTAATCTGTTTCAGGGTAAGTAATAATCTCATCACTCATTTCTTTTTTTGATTCAGGATTCATAGCTGAGTGATTCCTGGGTAATTTATCTCTCCACTTCGATTCCCATTTAACCGATCAATATATGTTTGGAGCATCTTAGTGCAGTTGGCGGTGAGGAATTATACATTCACGGATGGGTTGTAGGACAAATCATTTTATGATGGCGCGAGCAGTGTTGCAGATTGCACTGAACCCTAGATCGTGAAATGTTTGTAACGAAACATTGGATTTCAGTGGACGTTTCTTTCTCCAGATGGAGAAGTATATGGACACTTGAAATTTACAAAATTGCAAATTTAGATTACAGATTTCAGGTGTACTGGGCTTCTTGAGGGTGCTTAATAGATTTATGTACTAAAATTTAAAGGAGTAATTTGGTCAATTTAGTTGCCAAATTCGAAAAAAAAAAACATAGAAAATTTACACTAAGCCTAATGAAGCAGATTTAGTAAGGTAAAATTTGTGTGCTTCTTAGTAAATCTATGTCCTCCGCATTCAGCTAGCATTTCAGGTAGTTGATTGAAAAATGAATACGTGAATAGTAAATCTGTGCCATCAGCATTCAGCCAGCATTTCAACATTTTTTTTCAATAAAGGAAAAAAACTTATACTAATAAATATAATATTTCTGTTTTAGTTTTACATATAATTCTGTCATTTGAGACAATTCATCTGACTATTACAAAAAAACTGTTTATTGCTTAACTTTCATAATTATACATTCAGCACAAAAAAAAACTGTTTACCGCTAAATAAATTCAGCATAAATTATAGCTGCCATCTTTCCTGGAACATAAAATTCCAGATCAAAAATGCATGTTTAACGGTTACCAATTTCCATTACATCTTTTCAGATTTAAAAATTCAAATCTTGCATAATTACCTGAATGTCCATCATGATCTTCAGCAAAATAAATATTCCATCTTCTGAGAGAAGAGCTTTAGCGAGTATTTCAACATATCCCATGAAAGGCTGTTTTCTGGCCCTTATAATAGGATCAAATTTCAAGCCATCGGGGCTTTTTACCATACTTTACATTCAAGGTATTGGTTTTTTTTTTTAATTGATCCTCAATTGAAGTGAGGACGATTGTATTTTGTTTCATAAATAAAAGATAATTGTTTATATTGCGTGTAAATTTTTAGTTTATAAGAGTAAAAACATGAAATTTAGGGAAATTGATATCATGATAATGTTATTTATATAATGATAATTGATATCACCAAGATATAAATTACTGATTCTTCCTTCTTTCACAAACACATAGACACATAGATATTGTTAATTTCATTTATAATTATTTTATATTAACTTTTCTCATATATATGGTGGTATCTTTTTGTAATTCATTAGGTTGTTGATTTTGTAATAGCAAAACATTATATTGATTATACAATTTAGTTAGGTATACATGATAATATTATTTATATAATGATAATTGATATCACCAAAATATAAATTATTGATTCTTCCTTCTTTCACAAACATATAAATATTGTTAATTTCATTTATAATTATTTTATATTAAGTTTATATATATATATATATATATATATATATATATGGTCGTATCCTTTTTAATTCATTAGGTTGTTGATTTTGTAATAGTAAAGAATTATATTAATTATACAATTTAGTCGGTATGCATGATAATATTATTCATATAATGATAATTGATATTACCTAAATATAAATTATTGATTTTTCCTTTTTTCACAAACACATAAACAAATACTCTTAAGTGAAAAAAACAATTATTAACATGTGAATATTAATATTTTTACAAAAACAAGAAAGATAAACCAACACTCTTAAGTGAAAAAAATAATTATTAAAAAAATAATTATTAACATGTGAATATTAATATTTTTAATAAACAAGAAAGAAAAATGAGTACTCCATAAAATATGAGATGTAAGACCATGATTTTCTAGTTCCTCAAAATGTGTTCTAATTGAAGTATATGAAAGGAAACGGAAATATAATATTATTAATTTATTTATTATGTAATTATAATTATTAACATTATAATTATTAGCATGTGAACATTATCACTCTTATGAAAATAAGAAACAAAAAGGAGTACTTCATAAAATATGAGATGTAAGACCATGATTTTCCACTTCCTCAAAATGTGTTTTAATTGAAGCATATGAAAGGAAACTAAAATATGATATTAATTTTTTATTTATTTTTTAATTATAATGATGATGATGATGATTAACGTCCACTAAGACTTAATTGGTCTATCGGACTTTAAGAGGGTAAGTGATTACTTGTGATTATTTAGAATTGTGTTTTTGTTTTTGAAAATCATTAAGAGAAGCTTTCCAAGATCACCATACTTTTGTTGAGTTAAGAGGTTAGGAAGTTTGGTAGTGTGATCAATATTTTGAAAATGAGATCTAATATGGGTATAGGCTGGACAATCTAAGAGAAAGTATTTTTCATCTTCAACCTTCTTAGTGTCACAAATGTGACACACTCTTTCATCCCATGGCATTTTAGGAATTGACCAACACCCAGTTTCACTATGGAGCTAGTGAGAAATTGTTCTTATCTTAGCAATGCTTATTTTTTTTTTACACTTGGCAAAACAGATAGACAATTTTGATCTTCTAGATTGGGGTTGATTACATCTTTATAATACCTTAATTTTCTTTTTTCCTCTAACTCTTTATCACACCACATTTTTTCCTTAAATTTTGATTTGACGTTTTTTTTAATAGTATCTTTATTCTACAAAATGGTTTATTCCATTATTCCCCAATAGTTTAGCCAAGATTGGACGTCTTTATGCCATCCTCGCTTGAGTCGATGGTGGTTATGACTTGATTTGGAAGCAATTTTAGGTAGTCTCTTGTCTTCCATGTTGTTTAACTTGTTCTTATACATTAGGTATCTAGTCATAGCCATGTTCTCAATAGGGGAAAGGCTAGTTTCTACAAGGAGGATGAGATAGGGCGTATTTCCTTTAATTTTGAGATTATAGGTTATAAAATTCTTTTGTATTTTCTCTATCTTTATCCAGGATTCACAAGAGATACTACAACCCCATACTTCACATCTTAATTTTGAGATTATAGGTTATAAAATTCTTTTGTATTTTCTCTATCTTTATCCAGGATTCACAAGAGATACTACAACCCCATACTTCACATCCATAAAGAATTTTAGCATGCGAACATTAATATTTAAAGAAGAAAACAAGAAAGAAAAAAAAGTACTCCATAAAATATGAGATGTAAGATCATGATTTTCCAGTTCCTCAAAATGTGTTCTAATTGAAGCATACGAAAGGAAACTAAAATATAATATCAATTTTTTTGTTTTGTTTTAATTACTTTTATCATTATGCTATTTTTTTATTAATTATTTTCCATTTTTACTATTTTTTAAAAAATTCTTAATCAATGATACTAATAAAAAAAAATTAATATTAGAGAAAAACATTAATATTTTAAGTAAACATTTTAAATAGGTATTTTAAAATAATGTCTTTTGGTTTTTTGGTTTATTATACGAGTTGTAAGTTGTTTTTGAAATTATCTTTTAAAAAACTAGTGGTTGGTAAAGTAGCAAATGTATTCTACATGTGTTTCACATAAACATAGTTCCATGAAATTTGTGATAATTAAAGGAAGAAATAACTTTTAAAAGATAAAAACTTTTCATCAATTTCAATAGAATTTCTAATAAAAACCTTATCAGTCTAAAAATTGGATATCTAAATTCATTAATGTCCCTTTTGGTTATCTAAATCTCTCCTAATCAACACTAATTTAAACAATTTTAATAAAATTTATTAAAAGACATAAATGTCTATAAAAATTTTCTGAAATATTATATTAGAATGTATTTTTTTTTAAATATAATAATTAATATTGCTAAATGTATTTATATTTAAAAAAAAACATATAATCTTATTAAATTTTTTTATTTATCTATAAAATTGACTATTCTAGAATTTGATAACCACCAACATTTATTATAAGGTCAATAATTAATAAATTTGAAAAACATGGAAATATTTCAAAAGTGATGTGGAGAGAGTGAAATCATACATCCTATATATATAAATAAATAAAAATAATTAACTACTATATTCTACCATATAATAAGTTAAGGCATCCTTAATACAACATAGTCATATATACTTGCTAATGCTAATCAAGTCTAATCATTTCAACTCATTCATTAATAAAACAAATAAAATAATTACAAAGAAACAAGTCCTTGACAATTGAATAATTTACAACCATGTAAAAAAATTAAATTAAAAATAAAAAAATAAACTCAATTAAGAAAGTAACTTATTTGTTGAAGGGTTTTTAGGAATGTCATCATTATATATCTCAACTCCACTTCCTTAACAATTGATTAATCTACAACCATGTAAAAAAAATTAAATTAAAGATAAAAAAATAAACTCAATTAAGAAAGTAACTTATTTGTTGAAGAGTTTTTAGGGATGTCATCATTATATATCTCAACTCCACTTCCTCTTCAAATATTCTTCATTGTTTAGATTTAAATGATTTTAATAACTTAAATATTCTTCATAGCATCACTCTAATAAAAATAAAATAAATACTTGAAACAAACATGTCTCTTCCTTCGGTGGCCTCATCCTCGTAGCATCACCCTAATAATAGTAAAAATAAAATAAATCCTTGTAACAAACATGTATTAGAACATCTATATGCGTTAAAACAAAACTAGTATTAATTATTAATAAATAAAGTTTGTCAATTATTTTTCATATTTTTTTTTCTTTATTTTCTTTTAATTTTAATCTATTTCTTAAAAAAAATTATATAAAAAAAAATTTCAAATCTTTTTTTCCAGATTTTTTTTTAATATTTGAACTTCAATTTATTTCTTAATTTTTTTTATAATAAATTAGCATCTATGGTGAGTTGTAATTGGTTTCATATTTATGTTGTAAGCATTTGTATTATGAATATGTATCACTAAACACGTATTGAATTTATCTCATTTATCCTTAATTAACTGTTATTATAAAACTTTCAAAACTGAAAAAAAAAAATATGTTTACTTCTTCTTCCTCTTCTTCTTAAAACAATTTCCCAACAATTTTACCTCTTTTTATGAATTATTCCACTTTTGCTACGGTGAGATAATTGCTACGATTATTCCCCTTCTCTAGGTTTACTGATTTTCCTTTTCCGGAAGGCATTGCCTAACAATGGATTTACTACCTCTATTAATTTTTTTAGTAGAGTAATTTTAATAATTAAAGTGATGGCTTGTTTCGTGCAAAGCGTTCTTTCAAATATGGTGGAGGTAGTTACACTCATTACCCAGTTTTCATAGGCCCGAAGCAAAACCACGACACAAATCTTTAAAGCCTCACGGTAAGATAAAATTGACGGTAAGATAAAACACAAGTTTCATGAGATCCAATCCTTTCCTCCTTCTGTCGTCCTCGTCACATCACCCTACTAAAATAAAATAAAATAAAATAAATCCTTAAAACAAACCAGTGTAAGCAATAAAATTAAACTCATTAAATATTAAATAAAATAAATTCTTGAAACAAACAAATGTAAGCATTAGAATTAAACTCATTAAACTTTTCATATGGTCATTTAAAGTCATAGGCTCTTTCTTGGAATACATTATGGTCATTTAGAGCCATAGGCTCTTTCTTGGAATACATTATGTTGACCTATATATGTAATTCCAAATTTAGTATGAAAGTTGTAACCTGATGTCAATCTATCAGACAAATTTGAATTATTGGGAGCACAAATAACTAATAACCTTCAAAAATATTTATAAATTTATAAATGGTATGTTGGATCAAAGTCACTAGTTATAATACCAATATTAAGAACTAGGCTATTGGTAGATTAGAGAGTCTTTTATTTTAAGAGGTTACAACATTTAACGGGAAGTGAGCCTAAATAAATAAATATAGAAGTGGAAGAAACCAAAATATTTCCATACACAACATATATCACACTTTTTCATTGTATATTTACTCCTTTGTTGTGAAAAATCCACTTGAATTGGTGATGGTGTATACAAAATTCTTTAAATTTTGACTTCTTCTACACACTAGTCGAATTCTTTGATCTAACTTCCCAACCAATTGAACTCCTATTCCACCATTCAGATAGCCACTTAGTCGACTCTATTAATCAACTTTTATCTATTAAATCTACCTTCTCAATAATATAAAAAAAATGTTATGAACGTACTTACCCTACTCTTATAGGGTTCATCCTATATGGTCTCTATATCACTAGGATGAAATGTGGTTTAATATTTCTTTATAGTTATTTAAACACCTTCAAAATACCCTTCAACCATGAGTTATAGGTAAAGATGTAGAAAATATCCATTATAGCATGACTTTGTCATCCCAACAATCCATAAATTATTAATATTCCGGTTCTTCACCTTTATTTGGAATGGTTTATCTCCTTTGAAAATCCTCCTTCCCTTTTAAGGCATTTTGGTATGTTTGTTTCCTCCACATATCTAGTCACTAACCTTTACTTAAAGAAGTTGTCGACAAGTTAATTTATAGTTTGTCGGGAAGTTATCCATTGAAGTGTGTAAACTTAATTTAGTATTTCTTCGAGTCTTCAAATTACATGCAAGTAGTTTAGCCGTTAACCTTTGGACCCTTTGTAAAAGTATAATGAGGAATTTGATATGAATAAAGTTATACAAATGCCTATATCTCTTTTCACTTTTCTTATTATACCTGTGGTAGGCAAGGTATATAGCAATGAGTTAACTTCGTTGACCGTCTATTTGTATGGAGTTGACCATAAATTTCATGTTTTCATCAAAACCTTACATTAGCTGAGTTTTTATTTAATTATTTCAAATTTATCTATCAGATGATTGGTTGAACAATTTCATCTCTTATTCTAGCACTAGTAGCGTTGTAATTATTTTGCGGTGTCATGTATGCAATGTTTAACACGGCACTGAAAATTCAGGCTTGTGAGATGGAAATCCTTTTATTAATTCGTGGCGGCAGTGTAATAATTACTCTGTGACTTCGTTTACGCAATGTTTAACACGACATTAAAATTCAGGCTTGTGAGGTGGAAATTCTTTTAGTAAGAAATCAACAAATTAATGTAGGTTATTTAAATTATTTTTCACCAAATTAATGTAGGTTATTTAAATTATTTTTCACCAGCAAAATTTATGTCCATTGTTAGAATACCAGTGAGAAGGTGACTGGGGGAAATTTCGGTGGTTCGTTGAGTCCACGAATAACGGGAAAAGTCCACATGTGAATCGAGAGGTAAAGAAGCCATTTTTTTTCCAATAGTGACAGCCATAGAGAAATTCATGACGTTTTCTTAGAAAAATATAAAAGCAATTTTATGAAGCATATTTAATAATATCTCACTTTGATATATTTAAGTGAATCCATTGGGTCCTCTATGCAATGTTTAACACAACATTGAAAATTCAGGCTTGTGAGGTGAAAATCCTTTTAGTAATTCAGGGTAGCGGTGTAATCATTATTCTATGAGTTCCTATATGCAATGTTTAACACGACATTGAAAATTCAGGCTTGTCAGGTGCAAATAATTTTAGTAATAAATCCTTTTATAATTCGTACAGGCAACAAGTTCACATCAAACTATCAATTTATGATTCCCCTTGAAACAATTTCTCTCTCTTATTCTGAACAATGATTACCACTATATATTTGTAAAGCATAAATTTTAAAGACCATCGAACTATAATGCATGTCATATAATATTCCATCAGTTAGTTGTTAGTTGTGGGTGATCATAATCTCTAACAAATCTGGTCATGATTGCACAGAGACGATAAAATATTTTTCTATCTTATCCACAAAGCAAGCCGACATTTCATGGATATCTTCTATACAAATTATGTAGTCAATATCAATCCGTTCCACCGCTTACATTCAAGAAACTTTTATTATATTCCTCTCAACTATACGTAACCAAAATACACAACACATATCTTTGATTCAATACAAAGGGAGAGTCGTCGACTCTATCACATTGGAAAAGTATAGAAGCCCCAAAAAAATGCCTATCTACAATGATTTTCCACATTCTTTACATCTGCAGAAATCCAAACTAAATCTAACAAAGAATGTCATACACATGGTCGTTCTCTTAGCTTTTCAGCTTACTCTAGTGTATATTATGGTCGTCTCTGCAGCAAGTGTGGAGCCCATCCATATTGCAAATAAAGGCTCCATGCCTTTTGAATTCGGAAGGTTCTATGTCTTCGGAATTTGTCTTTTGTTCTCACAACAGACTTCGTGGGCAGTTTTGTTGCAAAATTTGATGTAGAATGAAAGTATTATTCATGCTTTTCTGTCATTTCTTTCCTACTTTGTAATTTCACTCAATTTTCTTCTTTCTGATTGCATTCATTGCAGGTTGTCAATACTATGATTATGATCACAACGAGAAGGAGCATAGATCAAAGAAATGTACAAAATAGTAGAATATGAACTCGGAACGCCTGGAAACCTATAGAAAAGTTATAGTTTCTAAGTATTGATTGTGAGTAAGCCTCATGTTCACAGAGTATTAGCTTTCATGTTAAGATTGTTTTGTTTTATTTGGGTGTTCTTTGTATTTGTGTTATTTGTAAAGAAAAAAAAAAATACAAGGCCTTTAAATATTGATTCATGGAAATCAATGCCTGTGGCTAAAGGAGGTGACAAATAAAGTTGCTAGGAGGTGGCAAATAAAATCTCATGCATGTCGAAATCAGCAGATAATGTAACGGCTAAGTATTTGAAGAATTTACCTTTGTCTTTGGTGAAGTATTTCAAGAATTTTTCGATAAGCCTGCCTTTTGTTCTATAGTTGCAGGTAGTAGAGCGCTAAGTCATAGAAATTTCATCCATCCAGATTTGAATGAACTAAACATCCATAGAGTAGCATATACCCGTCATTCAACCTTTTACATTTAACCATTATGATTTTTTTCAAAATCCGCAGGTATATGCAGCCATGTGACCTTGTTTTAGATATTCATTCTGGGAATTAATTCTAAATCATATATATTCCATATCAAAAGGAATCCAACACATAGATCTTATACACGAGTGCCAACAATAATTAAAAAATAAATAATAAATTGAAGAGGATAAAAAAATAATAAATTACAAAAAATAATAAAATGAAAAAGGATAAAATGAAGCAAATCCATTCTAGATTGCCTCCTTTACAAGAGTCTACGCGAAAGAAAATCATTGCAACCAAAAGAAAAAATGACTTATTTTTTTTACAATTTCATTCTTAGTATGAAAACAAGCTTCTTGTTATACAAAACATTCCAATATCATTTGATAGAGAAATAAAAATATAATGATCACTATGGATAATAATTAAAATTCATATTGGGTGATAATTATAGCAACAACTCTATGGAAAATTAAATGTTTTATTTCTCTTGTAATAAGGTTAGTTATGACGGAAAAAATTTGAAATTTTTTGCATTTCCATGGAGTGATTGTTATAGACCCTTACCAGCTGGTTATTGGAATTCATGAGAGCCACCACTGAGGAGCTCTCTGAGGCCACCATCACATCCAAGAGAAAGGTAATGGTTGTGTAACACTCATTCTTAGCACTAGTAAAATAATAAATTTTACATCAACATTATAATTTGAATCAACTTAAATTTATTTTAATTTTGGATTTATCATAAGTTAAGAAAGACCAAATCCCTTGAGCTGCAAACCTTTCTTCAAGTTCTTCTCTCTAAAAAAGGCTTTCACCTCCAGGGATTTGATCTCTCTCTACGTATGATAGATCCAGAATTAAGATGAATTTACCTTAGTTCTCTATGTTTTTGTGTGTGTTCCTACCACATGTGAACTCCATGTTAAACATGAAAGGAGTTACACATCTCCCTCATATTTAAAAACACACCTTTGAAATGTTTTAACGATAAAAAATGTTTTATTTTCAATTTCTATTCAATTATAGTCTCAGTGGACATTAATCATCATCATCACACACACACACACATACATAGTTGATATTGAAATATTTTACTTAAGATGGACATGTAAATAAATATTTGTTTTCTAATAGATCTCTAACTTGAGAGATTATCATGTGGTCTAAGGAACCAGAACTCGAGGGAATATAAGATATCAATATTACTCGAGGGAAACTGCCACACAAGGGCATCTAAGCTGTCAAAATAACCTGGGGATACACCATACTTCGGTCACACCCGTTGGGGTTTGGTGACAACGAATTCTTCCAAGGATGGATTTGGATAATATTATTCTGTGTTGGTTGCAACTAAAATAGACCAAGTTAGAATATGGATAGGAGTTCATTTAATAATTAGTTTCTTTTGTAAATGTATATAAATTCATGTAAGCCCGTAGAGGCAGATACGACAGAGTGAGAGGAATGAGAGGACTTTCAAGTCTGTCATAATCTCCATGATCTGAATAATAAGACAACTGATGCCTATGCTTGGTGGACATAGCCCAACGTTTGGGTGAACCATGTGAAATTCCTGTGTTTCTTATCTGTGCGATTGTTAATTATCATATGTGAATTGTGTTTTCCACATTTTCAATTCTAACAAGTGGTATCAGAGTTGGTCGGAGGAGAGGGTGTTGAGGGCGTCAAATTATCGGAGGAGCTGTAGGAGTGAAACCTGTGTACAGTGCGTCGATTTCCACATCATCAGAGGGGCCTCCTCGTGGAAGGTGTGACATCCCATAGGCTGACCTTACCTTGCTCAAAAATTCATGAGCACGTCGCACTGTGGCTTTATCTAGAGGGGTGACGACCATCCTACATAATCGCATCCTGGCTGTCTAGGAAGGTTTGATGACCTTTTGAAGCTCGCCATAGTCCAACTGTGTGGTACAGTGCGACGACTCCTTAAGATAACATTCGCATATGGTGTTTTGACTTTTGAAAATATTAAAGGTTTTTTTCTTATATTGTATGGATAATACATGAACAAGTCAATTCACGTCAGTGAGTTAAAGTAAAGAAGGTGGAGGAATTAAAGTAAAGGTCAACTTTTTTATTAAAAGGATTTTTATAAAAAAAATGATTTTTTTGGTAAAATGTTTTCTTTATTAAATTTTTTATTAAACCTTGTGAATATTATATCATTATTCCTCCACATTATTTTTCAAAGGGCCTTGGTTATTATAAGCAATGATTTGGGCATTAGGAGATTTTTTGCTAATGGCTAAGATGTAGAGTTCGAAGTTCGAAGTTGAAAAGTTCAGTGGTAAAAACAACTTTGAGATCTAGAAGCTCAAGATGTGGGATTTACTGGTGCAACAAGGGCTGCAAAAAGCATTGGCAAACAAGTCAAAGAAACCAACAACCATGACGAATGAGGAATGGGAAAATCTGGATGCAAAAGATATTAGTACCATTCATTTATGTCTGGCAGATGATGTCTCATTTAATATCGCAGGAGAGGATACACCATCATGCTTATGGAGCAAGTTGGAAAGTCTATATATGGTGAAATCCTTAACGAGTAGGATCTACTTGAAGAGACAGTTGTACAGTTTGTGGATGAAAGAAGGTACAAAAGTTGTTGACCATTTAAATACCTTCAATACCCTTATAGTTCAATTGACTAGGATGGTAGTTAAATTCAAAGATGAAGATAAGGCTATTACACTATTGTGTTTGTTGCCTAAGTCTTGGGATAATCTATTCACCTCTATTATCTTTATCTCAATATATGGTTTAGATTATGAATCTGTTATGGGAGCTTTGTTGGCTGAGGAGATGAGGAGAAAATCTAGTCAAGAAACCTCAACTTCAGAGGCGATGTTGGTCAGATATCGAATGAAAGAGAAGAATGAGAGAATTTTTTCTTGATCTAAGTCAATAAACATAAAGGGTGAAGAAAAATGTTGGTACTGTGGAAAAACATGACATCTCAAGAAAGATTGTTGGAAGAGAAAGGAATCTGAGGAAAGCTCTACGAAAGAAGCAAATTTGGTTGTAACAAATTTAGGTATGAATGATCAAGTTTTATCCGTTTCTAGTAATTTACAATATCAAGAAGAATGGCAGTTAGATTCTGGTGCCTCCCACCACATGTGCTCACATATAAATTGGTTCATTTCTTAAGAATCTGTTGATGAGGGTGTAGTGTTTATGGGAAATGGTATTCCCTGTAAAATTGTTGGGGTTGGTAGTATTAGAATCAGGATGTTCGATGGTATTGTTATGGAATTAACGAATGTTATATATGTACCTGATCTTAAATCAAATTTGATTTCATTGGGAGTGTTCGATTCTTCTGGATATAAGTATACAGGTCAAGGTGGAGCACTCACATTGTCAAAAGATACTTTAGTAGTGATGAAGGAAACAAAGGTTGATAACCTTTATAAGCTGGAAGGGAGACTAAAGTAACATTTGAAGTGACAGATGTATCTTCTTTTTTATGGTATAAGCATCAAGGTCATAAGATCAAGAAAGAATTGCAGGTACCGGTAAGCGGTAAATCATTTCCAAACTTAAAATATTTGTTTTTGGATTCTTGCTTGTTTTATATCTCTACAAGTTATGATGGTGTTATAAAGGGATGTTGTGTGTGGGATCCTACTTCTCACAAGGTCATCATTGATAGAGATATAGTATGTATGGAACAACCAAAAGGATTGACTCAAGATCACAACGGTAAATTTGTTTGCATGCTAGATAATTCATTGTATGGCCTATTGGTAAATAGGAAAATATACAAGAGGTTTGAATTCTTCATAGTGAGCCAGAATTTTTCAGAGGGTAGGAATAACTATACAGTTTATAATACATTCACAGTATTGATGTTATTTGTTAATCATATGCTTGATGCAAGCCAAAGCATGGATAAAATTAGTAAGAAAATGACTCAGGTGGACGGGACAATTCAGATGAGGGATCAGGGAGCGGAAAAAAAAATTATGGGCATGGAAGTTTACATAGATGGTAATGGTAAGTTGTGGTTGGAGTTCAATATGAACATTGTATAACCAGTTTTTATCCCTCTTTATTTCCATTATAAGCTTTCTTCAAGCATAGGTCTTGTCTATAAAGAAGAGAAGGTTATGTCTCATGTAAGTTCAGTAGGAGGTCTATTGTATGTGATAAAATGGTTAAGATCAGATGTTTCACATGCTAATGATGTTGTTAGATATGTGATAGATTCAGGTGTTGTAATGAAATGGGTGCTTCAGTGTTTGAGAAGCACAAATGTCACCTATAATGGTTACACTCAGATGGTCTGTGATAATTGTAATGTATATTTTACAGGTGTTTTGGATAGGAGGAGATCTATCACTAAATATGTCTCACAACACAGTTGTGGAAAACATGTTGGAGGTGGAGTAACCCCTCAGTAAACCGAAACTGGTGCAAGTCACACGGGCGGTATCATGAAACCAGTTTTAATAGAGAAGAAGCAGTGGTGCATGGCTTCTCTTGGCTTGAACAAAAGGTGATGAATAAAAGGAAGGAGCAAGGTACCAGGTTCATTGTTGTCAAGGTGGATATTGTTGGGATTTGGTGACAACAAATTCCTCTAAGGATGGATTTGGATCCTATTATTCTACATTGGTTGCAACTAAAATAGACCAAGTTAGAATATGGATATGAGCACATTTAATAATCAATTTCTTGTGTAAATGTATATAAATTAATGTAAGCCCGTAGAGGTAGATACGATAGAGTGAGAGGAATGAGAGAACTTGCAAGTCTGTTGTAATCTCCATGATCTGAATAATAAGATAACCAATGCCTATGCTTGGTGGATGTAGCCCAACGTTTGGGTGAACCACGTGAAATCCTTGTGTTTCTCATATGTGTGATTTTTAATTATCATATGTGAATTGTGTTTTTCACATTTGCAATTCTAACAACACCAACTAGAGGGAATCTAAGCCGTCAAAATTACCTGCGGGAAACCGCTAATCAAGGGCATCTAAGACATCAAAATAACCAGGGGATCACACCCTTCTTGGGTCACACCAACCCTTAACAAGTTTTTTATTTTAGGTGTTTCCATCTACAAAGTTTTGAACTTAGGTTGAGGTCCCTCAAAACTTAACACGTTGAAATATTTTATTTCTATACAACATTGAAATACATATTTTTTTGTTAGTATTTTTTAAATGTCATGTGTCAATTCCCTGTTAGGAATGAAATTGATTACAAATCTCCCTCATATGAGATGGATTGTAGAAGATGTTGCTTGATGCAATTATAATAAGCCAACAAATTTCTATATAAATTGTTTCCTTCTATTAAATCATTAAACTCACTCTTGATATGTATTCGATAAATATTTTTGTCTTCCACTTTGATATTGGTGATTCAATTTCTCAATTTTTCATAACTTGTTTTCTTTAAACAGTTTAATCGCGTATACTTCTCTTTTCATAAAATAGAGTAAATCTACTATTCCTAAAATAGAATAAATCCATAGTTCAAACTAAGTTAGGCAATACCATAAGTGTGAAAAGGTTTTTTTGTGAGAAATTAGAAAATGTGTTAGTTTTCTTTTACTTTCAATTTCTCTCTCTTTCTCTCTAGAGTTGATGTACAATTATTTTACTTAAGATGAATATTGAAATATTTTAATTATTGTGGACATTGCAATAATTTTTTGTTATTAACATTTTTTAAATGCAATCCCCAAAACACCATGGCCTGAAAGAATATTTCACCTTTGTTAAATCAAGACACTTGAATATGAAAATCACTTTACGGTGTTGAATATGAAAAACATTTTCTCCTAAAGCGCCCTGAGTATACCCAAATTACATCTCAATTTTAAAATATATGTCATAATACTCCCACCTTCCTACCCTTCTAAGTTATTAAAACTATCATGGAACATTTCTCCCAATGTTTTAACATCTAAATAATATTATAAAGAAATCTAAATCATCCCTTACCTTTCTTAAGGTCTCATAAACAGATATTAATCTTAATAGAGGATAACCACCACTATCATCATCATCATAATATTTAACGAAAATTATTTTTTAATTTTTAATATCTTAAATAATAAATAATAAAAATAAATTTATGAAATTTAATTAAATA